>JAJOOR010027179.1:0-13116 GCA_036250505.1 Solanum acaule
AATTTGTTGAGGACTAGTGTTATTGGACAATAATGGGCATAATGACGGTGTAATTATGAGCATATGATTAGGGATTTAGTGATATAATATAGCAGCTATGAATTAAAGTTAAGGGGAACAAGTTTGAGGAAACAAAATATTATTAAGACTTTACGGAAATTCTCTTCTCTGTTGATATATTTTTATACCCATTTCTTTTATGCTTAATTGTTGTTTCCTTAAGGATTTCTTAGCCTCTAAAATAAAGAGAATTTAGTGTCTGATTCTGCTTGATCTAGGTGAATATGGAGTAGCTGAGTTATATGTTATTACTCTTAAAGTATAATACGCAAATTCATAGAAAGAGATTTTTATAAATTTTAAGTTAAAATGTCAGTTCATTATAGGCTTGGTTAATTAGTGTGTAGCAAAAACTTAAAACTTATTTAGACTCTACGTATGTATAGGTCAACTGATTTTAATGAAATCCCAGGTTTGCCTTTATGAGTTTAGATTTATAGATTGGGTACGAGTTTTTGGGTCTAGGCTAGACCTATAGTAATTTGAGTGTGGTTAGTTTCGAAATCTTATTGTGATTATTAATGTGAATAGATTGCTTTGAGTTGGAAGTTCAACGAAAGGGAAGACTCAAGTCTCGAAGTGATTGTCTGACTATTTGAGGCAAGTGGATTTCTAAATCCTTGTTAAGTGTATGGAATTCGTGTATTTCCTTGTGATATGTATTTGGGGGTAATGAGACTTGGTGATGGGTTGACTTGTACATATTGATTATTTTCTAATGATGAAAAAGGGGTAATAAAAGGCAATGTGTTTAATTGTTGATGTGTGATGTTTGAGACTGGGTTGAAAGGCTTGTTGTATCACGGTTGTATTGTTGTGAATTGTGCAATGTTATGAAAATGGTCATCTCCTCATTATTTGTGTGAACATGTCATCTGCATTGTTCTGAGACATGGTTGTGACAAGTGTTATGTGAATTGAGAAAGAATAAGGAATTAAAGAGGATGTACCATTTCGAGGGACATATCGCGCGCCGCGATAGTTACTATTATCGAGGGTCGTATCGCGCGCCGCGATGGATGCATGGACAAATATGTCCCCCATGGATCCCGAACTGAGAGACAGCGGGTATGTATCACTAGGTCAGACATGCATCACTATACTTGACATTGCATTCCATTGCATTGCACATATTTATCATTATTGAACTTGATATTGTGTTTTGCTAATCTTGTGAGTGCCTTTCTGTGAAACTTTGATTGATGAATATTGAGCTTGTTGTTGAAAATATGTAATTATTAGAGTGTTGTTGTTGAGATATGTGCTATGTGAATTGTGAACTGTTAGGTTGGGCTGGTTTTAAGCAAGTTGTAGTCATGGAGATTGTAATTGATGAATATTGAGCTTGTTGTTGAGGATATGTAATTGTTTGAGTGTTGCTGTTGAGATATCTGCTATGTGAATTGTGAATTGTTAGGTTGTGCTAATTTTATGCATGTTGTAGTTGTTGAGGTTCGGTTGGGGTGTAAGGAGTACCCGTATTCTATCCCCTTAGCTTGTGTTTAGAGGTTTACTTGCTGAGTACCGCGTGGTTTGGTACTCACCCCTTGCTACTACATTTTTTTGTAGGTTACTAGCCCGAACCTTTGTGATATTTTCTCTTCTCCTTGTCTGAGGTTTCTTGTGGAGGTTTGTGAGGTAGATGCTTGTCATTTCAGCGGACCTTCTTTCTCCTTAATTATGATCTTGTTCTATTCTAGAAACAATGTCATTTGAGACTTGTGTTTTTCTTTTAAATCAGTTGTAATACTTTAGAGGCTTGTACACGTGACAACCAGATTTTGGGGGTATTTTTGAGTTTATTATAAAAATTTCCGCATTTTATTGTAATGGTTGAGTTTTAGGCTGACTTGTCTTGGTGGGTTAAGACGAGTGTCATCACATCCATTTTTGGGTCGTGACAAATATATAGCTACGAATTATAATTAAGTAAACTATAGCTAAATAGATCGATTAGTTATTTTTGAAATTTCCTTATCCCTATATTTTATGGGAAAAATTTCAAAACAACAATATTTTAGCTTCTTATGGGACCCTTTATCAATAGTTTCACTATTTATTTAAAATGTCAATATTTTAGTTTGTTAAGATTTGATTTATGTATTTTTTTTCATTTTGAAAGAATACAAATATTAACAACAGAATAGAGAAAATCATGGGACACAATATTTAAGAAAAGTTAAAAACAATTTAAATTTAAAATCAATTACGTATTGAAGGAGCATATGTTGCCATTATTGTGCCGAGTGTTTTTTCCCTCTGTTGCTTAAAAATTCCATTTTGTTTTTAAACATAGTATTTTGTCTTACGAATCATTCAACTGATCTCATCCAATCTTTTTCGAGTTGTAGAAATTTACTTGTTTGAACTACTTTAAATATGAATTCATCCGGAATGTAGTCAGATTCATTATATTAATTAGCTTATTTTTGTGTATTCAACATGTAATTACTTTAAATTGTAATTAAAAAATTATTTGAGTCACAATTTTTAATTATATAAAAAATAAAATACAATCTATATACCTAATGATATGTACAATTTAAAATACAAAAATTGTTGATATCAATTTATAATGAATACAACTCCTTTGACATTATAATTCAATTACACAAAGAAAATACAGTTTTGAAATATGTATAATATAAATACAAATTAGTTGTAAATTAAAATGTTATTGAAAATACAGTTTTGGTGAATACATAATACATATAATAAGTTGTATTAAAAAAAAAACAAATTAGTTGTAAATTAAAATGTTATTGAAAATACCGTTTTGGTGAATACATAATACATATAATAAGTTGTATTCAAACTAAATTGTATTTATATTTCATTATCCAGTTTTGTTATATTATTATTTCACTTTAAAGTTGTAGATATTATTTTTCTGGCTTAGTTTGTATTTCAAATAACAGGATGTATTTTAATATCATTTGTATTCCAAAACGCAAAATGAATACCAATAAGTTTGTATTTCCCTTCTTATAATGTATTTTTCAAATTTTATATATTGTGTTGTCATCACAATTATATTGCTTTAACCAAATATATACAAAAATATGTCTTACTAATATTGTTATTATTAAAACGGTAGAGAGTATTTCAATATCACAATTATATTGCTTTAACCAAATAAAATACAAAATATGTCTTATTAATACAATTATGCTTAAGACCTGTATAATATATACAAAAATATACTATAATTTGTCATTTTTAACTTGTATGTTGAGTTAGCAGTTCAATTACAAAAAGGTATCTAAAGATAAACCGCAAAACTTCAAAACATTAAAATTATGAACCAAAACTTCAAGACTTTTTACAATAATAAGACTTTTTACAATATTTGATGAATATCTAAATAAACTCACATAAAAATAAAAAAAATTGACGAAAAATTCGTAGTATATACAATCCAAAATACACCATAATCGGTGATTTTGAAAACAAAATCAAAATAAAATCACTAAATAATCAAAATTACCTTTACCAATGAAAAGATTTCTTGAATTAAAATGGAGATTTGTTGAACAATTTCAAAGTATCCTTGAATAATTTGTGTTTCTAGGTTTGCAAAAACAATTGAAAAAAACGAAACTGAAAAACGTGAAAGGTGGGGAAAGAGGAGTTATGAGTAGTGGTGTATTTTTATTTTTATTTTTTTAATCGTTTATTGGCTTAAACTTTGGTCCAATGTAGGACATTTTTGAGAAATAAGTGTAAAGATAAATAATAAAATTTGGATACAAAATATTTTTTAAAATATTGACATTTTGACATTTTAAATAAATATAAATTACAAAAATCACATACTTTTAAGGCAAAATTACAATTTATCCCTTAAAAGTTTATAATTACAGAAATTCCTCAAACGGATACAATAATATAAGCGCTGATACATTAATCTGATGCGCGAGATACATTAATCGTTAAGTAAGATACATTACATTTTATACATGATACACTAATCTGATGCGCGAGATACACTAATCTGATGCGCTGATACATTAATCTGATGCATGAAAATGAGGGATTTTGAAAATTTGTAAAACTTATAGGGAATAATGGTAATAAGTAACTAAAAGGTGGGATTTCTATAATTAATCCATATTTTAAAGTGTAGTTGTTTTGACTAATTAAGTTAGGTATTGTGACTAGTTTGCTAATTTTCTCATATTTTATTGACTTCTAATAGGCCCAACTTAGCCCGATAAGGGTGAGCTTTTTGGGTCGGGTTATGCATCATTATTGGGCTGGGTAGAGTCATTCTTCTAAAGGAAAATTTGGCTTGGGAAAACAATTCGGACAAAATATTAGCACAAAAAAGCCTCAATTTTAGCCTTTGGCATCTATAGCCCAAAATACGAAACTCCGTCTTAATAATTGGCATTTTATAGCCCATTAATAATAGTAAAAATTATATTAATCTCATAGTGTTAAGAGTTAATTGTATTATATTTCTATTTCTTTCAAATTACAAAAATTCCTTAATTTTATAAATCTCAGATACATCAGGAAACCTACTTACATATAGCTCACGAATTGTGAATAATATATTACTTAATGGGAGGAATGTATCCGAGAGGGGATAGGGATGTATCCAAGAGGGGAGGAATGCATCTGAGAGGGGAAAGATGTATCCGAGAGGGGATAGGGATGTATTCAAGAGGGGATATTTGTATTTTTTTAAATGGTAGGAATTTTTAGAGATTATGGTAAAATAAGATATGTATTTATGTAAAAAAAAAATTCCTAATAAAATATACTAATTAATTATAAGGAAAAACTACACGAATTGGATCCATTAGGTAAAGTATTTACCCAATTTTACTCAACCCAATATATTTACAATGATTGGACCCACGACCTAAACTATTTACCCGACTGCCCCCTTGTTCAGTTGTTATATTCACTAAACCATTGTTTCTATATACTCTGATGGTATCAAACTATAATTGAACAATTTTTTCACTAGAAAACTGCATGTTTCTCCTTAATATCAAAGGGTAATCGAGTAGTGTTTTTATTGAAGTGCTGCTTCTTTCTCTTTGATACAATTAGAGTATGTGTATATATATATATACTTTGATGATATAATGCAGCAAACACGCATTAAATAATTTAAAATAGGGATATGAAAGTAAGGAGATAGCTACTTATAAATAGTTTCCCTTTTTGGGATACAAATGTTCTTTTCCCAAATTATAATTTCTCTCTACTATTGAAAAGATATTCCCTTTTATACTCTATATCAATTGTTGATTGTAATAAAAACAAAATACCTTTGTGAAATTAAAAAGAAAACGTGTCATAATTATATTGTAATCTATGTTTCTTTTTGGTTGTTTGAATCGTAGCTAAGTTTGGATCGATAGTGACGGATGGTTCTTGCATATGTTAGTTGGAATTTCCGATGCAATCTCTTGATGACTTTGATATCATTTTGAAGTACGTATTATCATCTCATCTAAAAAATTTAGATATTTTCAATATAATTACACTCCTATTTATTTAATTTATATTTTCAATATATATTTATATTTGCAATTAAAAAAAAAAACTGCATCTACATCAAGTGAAAGATGCCTTTGTCCTGAACGTGTTTAATATATTGAGCATGATCGATGACTCTAATTTTCATATATTATAATTATATTTTGTCAATTACATTTGTCACTTTAAACAATTCATTTATCTATTTTACTTCCATCTAGGATAAAATTGAGAAAAAAATCTTAATAACGAGAAACACAAATTATGAGACAATTAATATAATATTTTTTTTCAAGTACCAATCATTGATTGAAATTAATGGTACATGGAGGGGGATACATCAATCTCATTAAACTACTTAATCATGATAAATTGACATAATATAATGCGTAAATTAAATATTTTACACGTTGAAGGGGAAAAGAAGAGAAAGAAACACAACTAATAAAATTAAAATACAAACGATCAAACAAAGATCCATCCTATTCTTCTCCTAATTATTATTGGATTGTGCACCATCCTTACTGGACCCTGCATCACAAAGTTAATAATTATCACTCTCATTTCATAAAGTTACTTTTCTTTATTAAATATATATTAGACAATACTTGTTAATTTCTCATATAATAATATTATCTCAAAAAATAATTTTTATTTTTTGAAGAAAATTTGAAATCAAGAAAAAAATGTATTTTTCTGAGATAATAATAATATTATTTGAGTGACCATCTGACAAAACACCCTCTTCCCCAACTAATTGAGAGAACATTGATGAATTTAACTTTTACGTTAACACCATTAATATTAGGTAAAAATAAATAAATTAAATATAAAAAAATTAATACAAAAAGGAAATAGTACATATATATGTGATAAAAAAATAATTGACATCTCTATATAGTGTTATTTTCGTCGAAAGAATATCAATAAACTCCTTTAACTCGAAAGGATATATATATATATATCCCTTGTTTAATACTAAACTGATACTTCTTAGATAAGTATTTGTAGCAAAATCTTTAATTTATGTTGGGAAAATATATAAAGGAACTTTTTTTAATTTTACAGAGAAAACGATTAATTGTTTTTGTACCATATTTAAATGGTGAACTTTAGACAACTTTTGCCACTAAATAACAAAAAAAACGGTTGCTAATCCTACTTAACGATACGTATGTTACCAAAATGTGAAGTTAGTTTCAAACTGTTTCACGATAGATTAATAACAAATTTCATAACTAAAACCTATTTTTTTTGTTACTAAGTACTTAATAGTTATGATGTGTGTGGGGAATAATAAAACAATTATATTACACAATATTAAAGAGAGAGAAGATCATATATGTACATGGAGCAATCTGTGGAGGGGTTGATCTCTTGTTGAACATCAACATCACATATGTTAGGGAGATTATTAGCTCTATCCCAATTGATTCCGGGGATAGCTCTAGCGGCGAACTGCATGCATGACCCCCATGGCAACAATCTTCTAGATCACCGGTATTTGTAATGTAAGAGAGACACCCAATCAAATTGTAAGTGACCTGATAGCATGACAGGGCTTCTGCATGGCGGGGTACAGCTATCGCCATGCAGAACACCACTAGACATACAATCTTTCCAATCATATTGACCGTATTGGAGAGGAGGAGGAAAAAGCAGAAATAGTAGTTTTCGATCGAAAAAGTACGATCAATATTTTGAGAATACAAGTGTTGGGTACAAACCCTTATGACATATTAGGGTTTTTATAAGGAGAGAATCATTTTTATGCGGAGTAAGTATAAAGCAACTTCTCTATATCAAAGGTTGTGGTGGAGGGTTAATTAAGCACTCATTCATCCTTAATCAGAGGTTTCGAGTTTAAACTCTGAAGTATACAGTCGTCTTTGATAGGTAGCGCTTTACCCTATATAGTGAGACCTTCCTGATGCGAATTCAAATTAATTGGACGTCAATTTGAGTTTTTTTTTTTTAAAAAAAAAAAGACAATTAATTAAGTTGACCTAGAAATGGATAGAGTACATATGTTAATCATAATACAGCCTCCCAAGTGAATATGAAAATGCCTTTTTGAATCTACACTTCAATGTCTAAATTTTAATTAGAACATCCCAATAATTTTACTAATATTTGTAATAAAATGTACTCATAGATAGTGGAACGAGAAAAAATAATTTTCATTTAGATCTACTACAACTTTCACTATTAATAAAAAAATATGAATTAGCGACCGACCATTTATAGCTACATATATTAATGATAAAAAAATTCGTTACTAATTCTATTTAATTAGCGATGGATTGGCATGATTATCAAAAATATATATTAGTTATGAGCAATTAACGATGCTATCTATTAGTTATGATGCACTTTAACTCTCACTAATAGTTCGTAGCTAATTAAAAAAAAAAATATTTCATCACTGGATTAACGACGAATTTTTCTATTTAGTTACTAAAAATTTTCATCCCTAATTCTTGTTTTTCAATAGTAATGATAAAACTAGAAATTTAAGGCACTTGAAAAAGTGCATAATAGCTCACTGATCAAGCGCTTTTGCGCCAAAGTGGAATGGGGTAAAGTGATCTGCCGAAGCTATGAGATGTAAAATTAAATTGGTAGGGGAGCTTTTTGCCTCAAAGAGAAGCCTACGAGCTGCTAGATACATTGGCTAATGTTTCATGATTATCCTATCTTACGCAATTATTTGCTTGTAACTATTCAATACCTCTATGAAAAAATTGATCACATTGGAAAATTTCCAAGGCCGAATATACTTCGAATTTGATAAATGCATTGCTTGTGAAGTATGTGTGCGTGTATGTCCTATAGATATACCCGTTGTTGATTAGAAGTTGGAAACTGATATTCGAAAGAATAGGTTTCAGAAACCTTATAGTTGCAAAAGTTCATGTTTAAAAACCATAAAATTCAAAAATCGTGTTCCTTCTTAAACTTCGTCATTCTTCAACATACAATAATCAGAGGCGGACCCACCCTGTAGGGTGTGGGTGCACGTGCACCCGTTAACTTCGGAAAAAAATCATGTGTATAGGTGTATATCTATCTTGAGAAATTGACATAAATTATGATATAATTAACTGTGCAGTACCCATGAAGAGTATAAGTTTGTTATTGTGTTGTTGGTACAAGCTAGAAGAACCACCCACGAGACATGTGTTCAAATCTAGCTACAACGTTGTTTTTATTTTTTAAGTTTATCTTAGAGCTCATATTTAAGCTAAAATAGTATTGGTGCACCCGAAGTCTTCAAATCATGGGTTCGCTTTGCATACATGCAGTGAGAGCCTTGGCACTCCCATTGTGAGCTTACAATTTCATGTTTTATTTCACTTTCCAATTAGGGCATCTGAAAAATACTTCAACTTTGACCGAAATTGTTGTTACGCTATCAAACTTTATGGAAGACCTTTTACCCCCCTACACTATTTAATAGTGTATTTTAAAGGTATATATGTGTCCACGTGGACACGTTACTATTTATAATGATGCAATTTTTATGATGTCCACGTGGACACATATATAACTTTAAAATACACTATTAAATAGTGCAGGGGTAAAAGGTCCTTTCCAAAGTTCGATATTGTTACAACAATTTTGGTCAAAATTCGGATATATTTCAGACCTTTACAATACTACTTTGCTATTAATCCCTCACTAGTATTTAGCCTTACAAGATGGTCATGTTGATTCACATGAAATTCCACGTCACACAAATTTAATTAAGAAAAAGTAATATGCATTAATTTAACATATTGGATCATCGTGAATCCAAAAATTCAAACGATGTGAAGTTTCATATACTAATACAAAATTATCCGATACTTGTCTAACAAAAAGTAATTCCTAATTTATCTGCTCTAACACCATTATACTAAAAAAACACAAGATATTACTATGTACTGATGTAGTATACAACATTGTCAAAAAAATTCCTCTTTTCTTTTTCTCTTTTGTTTCTCAATTATCAATTCCAAATTTCTTGTTTTATTCATAACTGATTGAATAATTTTTTGATTGTAGGCAAAGTCTCCATACTTGTCATGAAACGGCACCGTTACAGCTTCCCATTGATTGCAACTTCTAATTTTCATATTTATCACTCCTCCAATAACATCAATTACTTCGCAGCATTGCCGACGTGGCGCCTATAAAAAAATTTCACGTTCAATTAAACAGACTCACATAAAATAAAACGGAAAGAGGTACAGGTAAGATTTTACCTGTCTCCTTACTAGGGGAGATAGGATCGGAGCCGTGACATTAACCATATGAATTGTTAATGTTGATTTATACTTTTGGTTCTCACATTTCTTCTTATTAGAATCATGACCAATAAAAGTGCTATAACTTGTAAACGTTTCACCATTTTGAAGCCCAGTAACTTGATCCAAATAGAACTCAATGGGCCTCTTACATGGATCTACATAATTGGGCCGAGTATCAAATGTGAATGGCTCTTTAGAACCTAACCATGTCTTGAACGTTTGCATTGGTAACCCCAATTCTTTTGCATTCATTAGCCATGGATACAATTGCACTGAATAGCCCCATGACACTGATAATGACCAATTTCTATTTAAATCATAGCACAATGTTTGTTGTACCGCTCGACTCAGGTCCTTTTCGTAAGCGTTTACGAGCTTTTTCACCGAGTCGAGGCGGTTCGTTGACGGAAATAGGGGACGTAGAGTGCCTAAGTGGTGCAACGACACTAGCGGCGCCACCGGATGTGCTGCCAATAGCCCTCGTGGGCTTCCTGTTATATCCATCTTAAAACATAACATACATTAGATAGACTATTCATACTTAGATTTATTTTTCCTAAATAATAAATCAAGTAGATCGATAATAGAAAAATACTATGGTACCGGTGGATAATAATTCAATATGTAGCTTTGATTTAGACTTCTAAAATTTACGTTTAAATTATATCTCCAGAACCTAGTAAGTCATCCTGTGTTTAGAATCTGGAACCCATAAAATTCTTGATCCATCTTTGGTCGGCGTTTGTCGGAACTCAAAAGTGTAGCAACGACAAAACTAGTATTTTGAGTTTATGAATTCTATTACAGACAACTTACTAGAGTCTGGATAAATCAATTATACCTATTAAAGAAATTTCTAAACAAAAACATGAAATCTTCACTAAAGCTATTGAATTTTATCGTACGTACCTAAAATAACTTCTAAAAATGAGAATGATATTACAAAATTAAAGTAAAATATTGTAGCTATAATACCTACCTGATGGAAACCAAGTTCATGTGTGAGAGGAACGCCAATCTCAGCCATACAACCACCAATCCTTTGATCCGAACCGTACAAATAATGGTAGCGATTAATGCAACCGTCTAAAATCTTTACTAACTCCGCCGCGAGAGGGTGGCTAATGGCAATGCCGCCACCACCAAACGCCATATTATACGAACACACCACGTTTTGCTCCACACTTTCGGAATTTCCACCAATATAATACATTTGATTGTGATCGTATTTACCCAAAATCACCACTAAATTCTCCGTAAAAAATATTGTATCGTCATCTCCCAATACGTACCATCTCACATTTGTTAACCCTAGTTCAAAACTCTCCTTCACAATCCTCGCGATCCTTATAGCTGACCTGCAGTGACAGAATCAAGATTTTCATTAAGGATATTCAATATGAAAGATTTTTGCGGTCTTAATAAACTAAATATGTGTTTATATGCCAAAACGTCATTTGAATCTTATGGTATTTAACAAATCAATCAAGTAGAACATTAAAGTTATAGAATTACCAAAGAAATTAAAGCTCCAATAAAAAAATAAGACAATGAAATTGAAACAGAAAGAGTATAAGCCAAAAATAAAATAAAATTGAGCAATAAAAGAAATTCAGATAAACCCCTTGTGTCCCTAGATCCGCCCCTACTAACCTATTACCGAACCAACAATTGTACTCAAATTCGGAGGTGTCTTGAGACACCCTATAAGGTGGAGAAGTTTCGGGCCATGACTCATTTTTGTGTGGCTCCTGATCGAGCCACACAAACCCTCGCGTTACATTTGGTCTCCACCAAATATCAGAGTAACGCGAGCGATTGTGCCATGTTTTAACGGACCCTCCAATGCCAAAGAGAATATGTGATATATTTGTTTCTTCTTCTTCTTTGATGATATATTTTTCTTTGTTATTATGTGTAACCACAACATTATTAGAGAAATGAGTAGTGAAAAAGATAATTAGAGAAATGGATGCTACTAAGCTTATGATAATTAGAAACCCTTCATGAAAAATGGCAAAAAAAAAAAAAAACTTGGATGAGAAGTGTTTTTCTGAAACATTGAAGGTTGTTAATTGTTCTTCTTTCTTCAAAGGGTAGTTATGGAATTTAGTTTGTTTTATTCAAATTTAATACTTTCTCTATTTTTTTAAATTAAATTATTGAATTTTGTGGTGTTAAATACTAAAAATGTGTATAATTAATAATATACGAAAATATCATTTGAATTTTATGATCTTAAATATATCACGCAAGATATTGAAATTGAAGAGTTGCTAAATTTGTAAACTCATATTCTTTTTATATACAGATTAAGAAAGTAAGAAAGAAAAAAAAAAAAAGGTTTCACCTCGATTCTTTATTAGGGATAGGATGATATATCTTATATAATATTAGATAATTCTTATCCTAGGTTGTTTTTGGGTTGAGTCAAGTTTAATATTCATTTTTTAAATCGTAAAATTACTAGAGTTATACTTATTTAAATTCTTGATTTATCTGATGTTGAACTCTTATATTATATTAGTTATACATATACATTTCATCAAGACTTTTTTATAAAACTAACCTAATGACTTTTTTTATATATTATATTAGACAATCTTCATCTTATAAATTATGTTTTGAATCTGAATCAAGTTCAAAATTCATTCCTCTACCAGAATAAAAGGTTCATGAGTCCCTAATATAGAATATAAGGGTATTTTAGAGTAGAACAATGCTAGGTCTTCCCTATCAAAATAAAATAATATAGTAGTATAATATATTATATATTAGTTAGATAACCCATACATTAAAGTTTTCATTGAGACGAGAACTTTAGATCAGTTTTTTAGGGTGTGTTTCATGGAAAATGTTTTCCTAGAAAATGTTTTCCTGGAAAACAAGTTGATTTTTGACTTATTTTCTCATGTTTGGTTGGTGAGTAGAAAATATTTTCCGAAAAAGATTTTTAGTGTTTGATTTATGAATGATATTTTTTTTTTGAGAAATATCTTTTATTTTTACTAGGGTAGAAAATAATTTTTGAAATTGAAAATATTTTTTAAAAAACAAACTTAAATTTTTTTGGGGGTGGGTTGAGGGTAGGGGTGAAAAATTGAATTTTTGAAGGTGAAAATATTTTTTAAAAACAAACTTAAATTTTTTTGGGGGGGATGGGGGCTGGTAGAGGGTGGGTGGGGTGGGGGGCTGTAGGGGGGTGGGTGGGGTGGGTGGGGGGGTCGAGGGTTGGGGTGAAAAAAATAAAATTTTGAAGTTGAAAAAT
>JAJOOR010027180.1:0-12476 GCA_036250505.1 Solanum acaule
ATTACGAATATTTACAATATTGGATAGAAGCTATGGAAGATATAAAACTATTAGAACAATTAATGAAGGAAAATTTATATATGTACCAAAGAACCCAAGATATGTTATATCTAGAGTATATCATAAATAATATTAAAGAAATATTTAGATTAAAACAACTATCGAAAGAATATTACGATAAATATGATTACATTTTACCATGAATTCCGCAACCCCAAAAAATAATATTAAAATAATATCAAAATTAAGACAGTTAGTAAAAGAATATTATAATAAAATCTTTAAAATAAATTACTCACCTACCACACTACCACTTCCATGAATTCCTCAACTACCAGTTCCACACCGAAAAATGTTTTTCATCTCAGACATTCGAAAATCCCTGATGATTTTTTTATATTTTCTTCAAAATCACCGCCCAGGAAACTCTAATTCTAACCTAAACCCTAACAAAATTGACCTAAAACCCTAACAATTTCAATAGAGCAACCAATTCGCGTCTCCTTTCCGTAGATACCGATATGCCCGACCCTAATTCCTCAATCGGGAATGCTACCAGCCGTCCCTCTTCTTCGAATGCCTAAAAGCCGATCAAAATTGACGGATGGGAAGAGGATGTTGTTCATTCCCGATCCAAGCATTTGCATCGAGTGGAAGTTTTCAAAAGGAGGAATCGACATACTAAGCAACTTCAGCGTATACATATTGATTGTTACTGGTCGTTAATGGAGGAACTAAGCATAGAGAGCAACGGGAATGCGGTTATCAGTAATACGTGTGGGGCTTATGGCTGTAAGTTGAAGGCGCTTATGAGGTTTTATCATATTCATATATTGTCAAATTCCAAGCAGAAGCTGTAAAAGGCTTGCAATTTTGCCATCAAAAGGTAGTTTTCTTTTCTTCACATTCCATACATTTATGTCTTAGTATTTTGTACAGTTCTAAGCTTTATGAAGAAATATAACATTTCGTATGTCTGTGACTCTCAATTCAATATGGTTTTCCTGCCTTAGAATATCTAACACTACATGTTTTACCTATGTAGATTATCCTGATTCCTGAGTATAGTTACTAAGCAAAATCTGCAGAGAGTGGAAAAGGTAGTATCTTGTGTGGGTATGCACACGTGAACTGTCTTGCTTGGAGTGTAATTTGTGTCTCAAAGATGTGTCCTTTCTGAATTATTTCTAAAGCAGATGTATATGCCTACGCCCAATTTGCTTTATTGTTTGGTATAAAGCAGGTTATTTTGCTAACGTATAACAAAAAGATCTCATCTTTTTACCTTAAAAGGAACTTTGCCAATTAGCTTCAAGTTCTTGTTGTTATTTTTTCTTTTTCCTATTTTTTTAAGGTTCTTTAGTTTTTTTGGAGTCTTTTGCGAGGATTTCCTTATACATTTTACCCTTGTGCAACGATTTCTCTTGCACCTAGCAAGCAGAACATGTGTGTGTGAGAGAGAGTATGGTTCTGGAAGGCTGTAAGCTAAAGTAAAAGCAGTATAAGTAGTTGGATTCACTTATGTTCTGATTGCCTTTACGAGTAAGATTAGGTCGTATGGTGTGTGTATATCATTATAATGTTTTATGATCATTGGACTTCACTTCCCCAGCAACTACGTTTTGTTTTGATTGTACCCTGCAACTGTTAACTTTCTAACCTCATGGTATAGTGCATGTGGGGTCTTGTTCTGATTCCTACAGTTTATCATTTTAATGTTTTATGATCACTGAACTACGCTTTGTTGTTTTTCACGTTTGGTTAGTGTTTTGTTGAAATCATGTGCATGACATCATTTTACAACTCCTTCGATGTGAATATTTATAGAGATCTCCACGAGCCTGCTCTCCTAATTGGTGTACCTGTTTATGAATCTTGGTTTCTTGAATTTGTGCCTTCACAAAACTGGGGAATGTGGAAGTTTATCTGTACTGGTTTTTGGACAATTGGAACAATACTTCAGGCTTTATTAGCACTGGTACATTATATATCATTTGGAGTTATCTTCTACGTGTCTTTTGGATTAGTTTTTCTTTGATGTTTCCTCACTTATTGATCTTTTATTATATCGTGCCTTCAAATAATATCATCTGCATATAGAAAAACAGAAACAGTTGGAAAAAATCGGAACTCTATAGAAGTTCTTCTTATGGAAGCATGTACTACTGCACAATTTACTTCTGATTCTTCGTGCTGCAAGAAATTTTCTTTGTTCTAATCATGAGGACTGTACAATGCAAACAAAACAGTAATGTTGTTAGCTGTCACCAAAATTCTGCCATAATCTCATGCAATGGCGGATCCAGGATTTAGAGTTCGTGGGTGCCAAATAGACTTATCGATTAAATTAATTTTATATTTGATTGAATTATTCATCTTTTCGATGTATATCATAAATCAATCAATAAAATATAAATAATAAGATATTACACTTTTATTGAGTATTTAATCAAATAAAAGAAAAGTCAAAGGAGTAATAATGTAATTAATTTAATTTAAGTCAATAACAATTATAAAAAAAATAAAATATTATGCCATATGTTTTTCCTTAAAAAACGTGCTTGGAGCCTTTTTTTTTCTTAAAAAACGTATGCAGCAAATTTCTCAAAAAAATAGGTACAAATGGGATTCGAACCCGCAACATCAGCCTTCTAAAGTTGCCCTCCTACCGTGGCACCACAAGCCAGTTTTGTTCTGTGGGTGGCACGCTTTATATTTATATAAATATTATATATATTTACCTATGTATATATAGAGTTTCCGTCGAAGTTCGGGGGTGGCGTGGCACCCCCACAGCCCTTCATAGATCCGCCACTGATCTCATGTATTCTTATTGGTTGTTATGTTGCAGATGATTAAGCCAAGATTGGGTTGGAGGTGGCTACTTGCTTTATCATCCATACCATCATTTGTAGCACTTTTGTTATTTGTATTTACAGTAGAATCTCCTAAATATCTGTGTGCCGTGGGTCGAACAAGCTATACCTGTGATATTTTGAAGAAAATAGTTGTGGTGAATAAGACACAACTTCCTCCTGAAAAGCTTGTTTCTTCCCAACAGACTCGGGAATTGCTTTCTCCTAGAAAAAACAAAATCTCAAGTGTTAAAACATGCTTTTCATCCTTACTGGTGCTTTTGTCCCCCGCATTACGTAAAAATACCCTCCTCATTTTGGTGGTTTATATTGGTACTAATTCCTCATATTACCTTTTTGTGCCGCAATGTAGAGTATCAATGGCTTTCCAGGTATATGGGTAGCCAAAACCGGAGGTTTCGCTAGATATTATTTGATACTTTTAAAGGCATTGCTACATGTTTGGTCCCCATTAAAAGGAGCACCTTTCTTCATGAGATGACCGAATGGTTGGCATCTTCCCGCTAGGTTTGAGATGAATCTCCTTAAGTAGGCTAGCTTTCCTTGGAGACTTTTTAACTCATGAATATTTCGAGGCTCAGGCATCTTCTATATTGCATCAACTTTGGCTTGATCAATTTCAATTCCTTGATGTCTCACAATAAATCCAAGGAACTTTTCAGAAGTAACTCCGAAGGCACATTTCAATGGATTCATCCTTAGTTGATTATCTTCGAAGCAACTCAAACACCATTCTTAAGTATTTCAAATGATCACCCCTCTTTCTTGACTTTACCACCAAGTCATCAACATAACATTCAACATTTTTGTGGAGCAAGTCATCAAATATATTTTGCATACCAACATTCTTTAAACCAAATTGCATCACTTTGTAGCAATAAATACCCTTAGGTGTGCGAAATGCGGTGAGTTCTTCATCCTTTGGTGCCATGCGGATTTGATTATAGCCAGAAGAATCGTCCATGAATGACATCGCCTCATAACCAGTGGTGGCATCAATCATCAGCTCCGGAATGGAAAGATGAAACTCATCTTTAGGGCATGCATTATTGAGATCTCTAAAGTCAACACAAACTCGAATTTGACAATTCTTCTTTCTCACAGGAACAATACTTGAAATCCATGTAGGATATTTGACCTCACGAATAAAGCATACCTCAATGAGTTTGTTAACTTCATTTTCTATCAACGGAACCAAGTCTGGACTAAAACGTCTTTGAGCTCGCTTAACAGGACGAGAACTATTTTTGACTGCCAACTGATGGACCGCTACTTTAGGATTCAATCCAGGCATTTCTTTATAACTCCAAGCGAAGACATCCCTATATTCTTTGAGTATATTCATATAAGCGATTTCTTCATCAACTTCTAGAAATGCACTCAGGTAAGTTGGTCTTGGATCTTCATCAGTGCTAAGGTTAACTTCCTTCAAAGGATCTATTGTGGTCTTTACTCCTTCTTCAAGTTCTGGTGGGGCATCTCCAGTATCTTCCTCTTCTAAAAGATCATTGTCATTGACAGATATATGACAACACCAGACAATATCTTCTAACTTTTCATCGATCTTCATTTGAGGCAAATAATCGTACTCATTTTGGATTGTAACATGATTTGAGAAGCCTACACTTTCTTCATCTTCCTCGCGCTCCTTGGTGTAAACCACAGTGTGAGCCTTTGCCTTGAGTTCCTCCTTACACGAAACCACAACTTCTACTCACCGCCTCATTCTAGAAGGAATCAAACTTTTGAAATCCTTTCGAATCAAATGTGAAGCAGACGTTGTAACTTTTAAATAACTTCTCATATTCTTGTTTTTCTTCAATGGACCTAACCTCTCAAACACAAAAGTTCTTGCAGTCGATTCTCTAAGTCGATCAAAGACGGAAGGCCTTTTGTTGGGAGTAGCGATATCATCTTCAAAAGTTATATGGTTATTGCTTGCCCTTCTTATGGAAATGCGAATTGGCGGCGGTTGGCTATAACCTAGGCCTACACGTGCTTGACTAGTTGTATCTTCTGATGGAAGTTCCCTAACATTGACGGCTCATTAGGGTTGTATCCAGCCTTCACAAATAATTTGTAAGCATTGGGATCAAAACCTTCCCTTGTGTGTTTTGTAAGGAGCGCCACATCTCACACTTAGTTTTGAGCGATTGACTTCCTTGCAGCTTCGAAGGCAATTTTATTGCATCGATCCGTCTGATAGGAAGAGTTAGCCTTCTCAATGCATTTTCTTGAAGGTTAGATGATTGATCTTCTTCTTTCTTCACTTTTGGAACATAGCGAAGTTCAGAAGTCAGCTTCTTCTTCGAAGACGTGATCTTCCCTTCATTAAGAATGGGACAAGGTTCTTTAGTGTCAATTTTTACCTTTTCGGTAGCCGCATCGATTCTTTTGCTTGTGATCTTATCAAACTTGATTGATTTGACATCATTATATTTGGCCCCTTTAACAACATAACTTTTCAAATAGAATTTCTCATCGGCAAAGTGTGTCTCAACTTCGGTGAAAGGATTATCATCTACGACTATCTTCCTTCCAATCTCTCCTTCAAGATACTTCAAACATTGATAGTAAGAAGATGAGACAATTGTATTCTCATGTACCCAAGGCCTACCAAGTAATATATTATATGACGTCTTTGCGTCGATCACATGGATCCATGCGCTTGATCGCAAATCTGCCAAGTGGATCTCTAATTCAATAGAGCCTATGGACCTTTGCGCCCCTTGATTAAATCCTTGTATCAACAGACGACTTTCACTAAGTTCTCCAATCGTGATGCCGAGTTCCTTCAATGTGTGGATAGGCAGAATGTTGACTCCAGATCCTTCATCTATTAAGATTCTATTTATCTTCTTCTCTAGCACGTGACCCACCATATACAAAGGACGATTGTGTAGTGTTTCACCAAATAGAAGATCATTATCTGTAAATGTGATTTTTGTATCACATACATGTACTTCTTGGGAAGAAGGTTTAATAGGTTTTTCAGAAGGTGAGGGAGACATCATTGACGAGATTTCCCTTATTGCCTTTCCATCGTCACTAGGAGACACTTTTGGTGAGGATTCACTCGTTGTTCCTTCTTTGTCAGTAGGAGGCACCTTCGTTGTTTCTGCTTTATCAGCATTGAAACATGATGCCTCGACATTGTCTTGAGTAGACTTTATGTCGAACGAACTTGGTAAGAATTCCTCTAGAGTCACAGGACGTCGGGGTTTTTGGTAGTGATGCACTTCTAACTTTGCCCTCTTTGGGCGTTGGATTGATTTCTGCTTCTCCAATTTCTTCACCATTTTCCCTCTAATCGGTTGCTCGGATGATTCTTTTCATAAGCTTGACTTGTTGTGTCTTCGCCTAGTCACAAGAATCCAACCTTCATCACCATCTATATCATCTTGAGATTTGTCTTGCTCCAATAACTCTTCTTCATGCTTTTCAGAGATATATATTTGGATCGGATCAAGCGAGCCAAATGTGATAGAGATTTGGTTAGAACTAGCCTTCTCATCATCAAGGACAATTTTCTTTTCGTTAACCAATTGCATCACTCTATCTTTGAAGACAAAACATTTGTCAAGAGGATGACTCACAAGTCTATGATACTTGCAATAATTTGGGTCATCAGATTTTCCTGCTTCATCAAGTCGCTTCATCTCTGGCATATCGATGAGCTTTAACTCGAGCAACTCATCAAAAATCTCAGAAACATTAGAATCCAAGAAGGAATATTTTTTCCTTGCATCTCCCTTAGTGTCGACTTTTGATTTGAACGTGCTTGGAAAGTCGTTCTCACATTTTCCTTCATGCCCTCATTCATGGTGAACTTTGAAGGCGACACATTAACATTCATGGATTCTTTGTTGTCATTTCTGGGCACAAATTTGCTCCATCTCTTGGGTTCCTGCTTGTCCCTTCCTTTACGAGGATCATGGACAAACTCATATCTTTTCCAGCAGAGGACATGCTCAACTCCATATCATGAGTGCGAGTAGCTAGATCTTCGAAGGATTTTGGTTTTATTCCTTGCAAGATGTAAAGAAGTTCCCAATGCATTCCTTGGATACACATTTTGATTGCAGAAGCTTCACTAAGCCTATCTTGCAATTTAGGCTCGCGTTCCTCCATCGATTTATGAAATCTATAACCGGTTCATCCTTCCTTTGGTGAGTATTCGTGAGTTCTACCATGCTCACCGTACGCCTTGTGCTATAGAAGCGATTGAGAAACTCGTGCTCTAGTTGCTCCCAACTATCAATAGAATTAGGCTCGAGATCCGTGTAGCAATCAAAGTCATTTCCTTTTAGAGAGCGGACAAACTGTTTGACAAGATGGTCTCCATAGGTTCCAGCATTATTACATGTCTCCACAAAGTGTGCAACATGTTGTTTTGGATTTCCTTTACCCTCAAATTGTTGAAATTTGGGAGGTTGATAACCAACAAACATTTTGAAGTTATCAATTCTAGTAGTGTATGGCTTAGCATACATATGAGAAGACTTGGTGGAGACTTCATACTTATCTTTGATAGTGCCTTCAATAAACTCCTTCAAGCGATCGAGTGGGATCATTCCTTCAGAAGAAACTGGTATCTCATTAACAAGTGGTGCTTTCTTTGCAGGATCTCTGATCGCTTGAACTTCAACATCCTTTCCAGGCACATGTCTCACTTCTCCATCCAAAATTCCTTCCATCCTATCCATCAACTTATCAATTTGAGACTCTTGGTGTTGTACATGCTTTGTCAATCCTTCAACCAATTTCGTCAGATTTGCGAGTTGTTCCTCAGGAGAGGAAGTAGCAGTCACCATCATTTGCATGATCATTGGAGACGTAGGAGAGTAGCACGGATTGTCGCATAAGTTAATCTTCAACGGACTCACGTTATACGATGCATGTGGAGATAATTCATTAGTTGAATCATAGTTCTCTCTTGTAGTAGAGTTCTTATAACCAGATTGCTCAAGTAGAGTCAATGTCGTCTTAATCTTTTCAGCAACACTGTTTCCTCCTTCTAAAGCATTTGTGGAGGAACTTGCTCTTTTTGGAGTTGAAGACCCAAAAACAGGAGTCAATGCAGACGACACTTGAAGTGTTTGTTATCCTAGCGTAGCAGCCTTGATTCTCGTAACAGCTCTGAAACTTCCGAAGGTAACACCAAGAATGCCTTCAACTTCAAGAGAGAACTTGGAGCTAGTGGCCTTAGAGGCAATTGATCGAGAGTTGTTCTTCGTGGAAGTCATCTCGATATTCTTTGATGCTTGAAAAGTTGAGATGAGAGGTAGAGATTGTCCCACTGGGCGTGCCCGAATTTGTAGACAATAAAATTCGCGTTGAGAAAACAATAATCAAGAACGCAAAATTATAGCAACAATCATTTTATTATTTCAAAGTGCGAGTGTTACAATCTCTATGATTCCTCTGAATTCGCCTTTTCAAATATGAATTCAAGGGCTTTAAAGCTTGTTCTTGAATCTCCAATGAACTTGAACTTGAACTTTATCTTGATCTTGACTTTTACTTGAATTCAAGGGCTTCAAGCTTGTTCTTGAATCTGATGGTCTTGATCTTGATCGTTCTTGAACTTGAATGCTTGAATTTTTAAACTTGTAGCTTTATAGAGAATTTTATGGCGTTTGTACCACGGATTTTCTCTAGCTTCTTGTTTAGAATTTTCTGGTCTATTTTCTAAATTATGAGGACTCCTATTTATAGTTTTAGAATAGAGGAGTTGCGATTGGAACAGGATTCCCTTCGGCCAATCAAATTTAAGTGACATGGCATATGGGCTTTATGGAGCGGGCTTGTCATCTTTGACACATGTCATGATCCTATTGGCTTCTTTATTTGACTTGGTATGCCATGTCATTTGCCACGTGGCACCAAAAGAATGGGCCTCTAGGATAAGATGACATTGGACTTAGCAAATTGGGCTCATCTATAGCCCAAATCAATTAATTTTGACTTTAATTAAATTCATATTTATTGGACTTGAATAATTAGCCCAATTATATTAATCCATAATCTTTATTTGGACTAATATATTCATGAATTTAATATAATTCGAATCATTTTATAAATTTATATTTAATAAATTTTAAATGATTATATGTATATATATATATATGAAGAAAATGCTTTTTAATTGTTTTATATTAGTACTATAAACATGAAAAACTGTTACAAATATTAATATATGGTATGAAACATTAAGTGAAAGTAACAACGTGATGGTATAATCTCTTCTCAATCGAAAAGTATTGAACATCTGACAAAAAAATAAATACCATATGATATAAAGCAATGTATAAGAGGGCATGATGTGGAGAAGATGAAGGTCTTTATTGAATTTTGTTGTTATTTATACGTACTAATATGAAGTAGTAAATAGGGGTACATCAATGGTCCTCTACCCTCCTTGCACTACCCTTCATTTTCGAAACGTCACCATTCTAAAGATAGTTAAAAAGAAATTAACGAGACTAATTAAGAATCAAGATTAATGAGAATTATTTTTAAATAATATTTAAGAAAAACATATAAATGATATAATTAAAGAGGTTAAAAAGATTGTTGGGCTGATTTATTTACAAAAAAAGAACAAAAGTTGATTTATTCTTATCGCTAGAGGCTTTTCATATTCTTTTTCCTACGTAAATAAGAAATTTCTGAGGTTGGAACTATAATAACTATTCCATTACTCTGAATATGGTGAATAAGTAAATAATAAATTTGTCTATGAATAAAAAAAGCTTTAATTATAAATTTATTAGAGTAGGATTAGAAAGGTATGATGATGGTAAGCAAACAAGCAATCCATTCATGTCCATCAAATAATACTAATATTGAATACATATTACAGGTCAATCAAATTTAAGTTACTACCAACAATATAATAAAATTCAAGCCGGATTAATATACTCTAAAAAAAGTCAAAATTAAGAATAAAGAAAACAAAGAAATTAAAACATAATTTTTTTTGTGATTTTGTTTCTTCCTTTAGCTTCCTATCAAGAATTAATAGCTTACAACACCACTTTAATAAAATAGATCACTTATGTGCGTAATATACAATACACTCGCAATTCATATAAAATTGAACAAGATAATTTATATAGATAACTAACACTCCACCATATATATATACATAGATATAATAAAACCAAAAAAATTATAAATCATAGACTACTATAGGCATAAGAGGAAAATTCCAAGACTGAAAAATTGTAGTGACAAATGAATGAAAAAATTGAGGAGATACATCTATACGTACTAATATAATTATTCACTTTAATTGGAAATTAAAATAATTAGCACATGAACATGAAATAATATGGGGGAGGGTAGAGTGTCTTTACCTTACTTTTGGAGGTACATATTTTGTTTTCTATAGATCTTCTACTCAAGAAAAAATATATCCAAAAAAAATTGTAAAAGTAAAGAAATCATAACAAAATAATATAAAAAGCTTGATAAAATATTCTAGAGAAAAAAACAATAATGATAGCAAAATATATAATACAATAATCGAAATACAAAGAATAATAAATATTATCCTAAGATATGTAAAAATTGTAACTAAGTTAGCCAGTATGAAAAATTCTCTAAAGAATCTGCACACAATATCATATATTCTAAAAGAAATAACTAAATGGTGATTGGGATACATGACATGAAAAATGAAAACAATTGGTACCGAAGATCCCAACACCTCAGTTTGTATTTGTAGGAGAATAGTAAATGTGTATTTATGGGAATATGAAAAACATAGGATGTGAAAAGTCTGAAAGATCAGTAACCGAACATTTACACATATTCATTGTTCATTTAATTGAATAACAATGATGACTGTGCCTTCAAATTATAAAAGAGAAAGTTTGAAAGATCAATAAAAAAATTCAAAAAAATCACAAAAAAGATAAATAGCTTTTTAGCCCTTAGAGGCATGCCACATAAGCAAGTGTAACATTCTCCTTTATATTTATCTTCTATATTATCTTAAAAGCATGAACTTGAATGTTAAATTACTATAGTATCTCTTCCTAACTTAGGTTGTGACTTTTTCGATGAGTTGTGACTTTTGTGATAAATTGTGACTTTTCTCGAAGGGTTGTGATTTTTCGATGAGTTGTGACTTCTCCAAAGAATTGTGACTTTTTAAATAATTTGTGACTTTACCAAAGGGTTGTAACTTTTCGGAAAGGTCATGACTTTTAAGATAAGACACAAAAAACACTTGATCATACTACCCTTTGTTGACTATAAATAGAGGGGCTTCCTCTCATTTTTCAACCACAATTTTTTTAATCTTCTACTCTTCTTCTTCTTGCATTTTAAAAAAATTCGTGTGATTTATTGTCGTTGAGTGAGTTTGAAGTACTGCGGAATATGATGAGGTACAACTATTCTGATGAAGTAAATTATTCTTTCGTAAGAGGGTATATTCCATAACCTCGAGTACTTGAGGAAAATATTTTCGATGATATAAAATTTATTTATTTTCTTAATATATATAATAGTATGTAAGGTTCATGTCACACCCCGAGCCTACACCCTAGGCGGGACTGGCACTCGAGAATCATTGCTGGCCCCAAGCGAATCCTTGGTCTGACTTACTTACTTAGCGGAAGACTTTAAGCATTAAGAAAAGAATTCAAATGCAATATAACTCAACTGTCTCAAACTAAACTCATAATGTTTTAGAAATAAACATTTAACTTAGCCAAAGTGGCAACTCAAATCTGAACATAAGTCAATAACAGGGTAAAGACAAATGAACTAACTGATTGTCTATCTATGAAGCCTCTAAAACTGAGATGGATGTCAGGACAAGACCCACAACATCCTAATGAACTAAAATACTGAAAGCAATAAAAGGGATCCTCCAAAAGCAAGTAGGCTCACCAACAAACTCTGGAGCTCACTAGACTCAACGATGCGCTGAATGTTGATCCTGGTTACTTGTGTCTGCATCATAAGAAGATGCAGGCCAAATGGCATCAGTACATTGAATGTACGAGTATGCGAGGAGAAATCTAAAACAAGACATAAGCTTGAAAGGAACTGAAGAACTTACCTGACTCAACTCAACTCAACTAATTTCAATATAAAGCAGTGAAAATAAATGCAGTATAAAGAAAAGATTTAAAACATGGTTTTCAACTCTGTGTATTTAGAAATACAATAATAACTCTGTATGTATGCAAAGATACAATATGAACTCTATTTGTATATGAAAATACAAATATTTCTAATGTATATAAAAATACAAAATATTGTTGTGGGAGTTTCTTTAACAACAACCATCACTTAAGAGCTATCGTGATGATACATCATTTTGCCTCACGCTGTCAGAGCCGTCCTATACCTTGCCGGGGTATAGAACCTGAACTACTGATATACCGTGAGTTTACGGTATTTCTAATGCATTTCACTTACAAGTTGTGTGTGTCTAGGGCCTTTTTATATTGGTTTTTATGTGTTTTATCATGTTTTGCAAGAAAGGTGTTCAGGCGCGGAAGTTTAGAAATAGCTGAAGGAAATGCAGAAAAAGGCATCCACGGAGGTCATCTACGGACCGTAAGTCCATTCACGGTC
>JAJOOR010027181.1:0-16171 GCA_036250505.1 Solanum acaule
CAGTTCATATCACGAAAGGATGAAGGAGATAGGATGATTGTATTTGAAAGAGGAAACCTAGTTTTTGTCTTTAATTTTCACTGGACAAAAAGCTATTCGGACTATCGCATAGGCTGCCTGAAGCCTGGAAAATACAAGGTATGCTGAGTTGAAACCTTTCTTTTTTCCTAGTACGTTTGCTCAATCTTTCATTTGAAATGGAAGTCATCACTTTTGTATTAGCGATACAACCAATTAGTTGACCTACGTTAGAATGAAAAATCAGAAAATGTTCTTTTGATTAATGAATTGTTACTGTTCCCCGTCTTGATCCAAACCATTCAATTCCCTTTTCCTTCTCTTTTATACCATCACCTTGGAACCTAAAATAAATCCAAGGACTTCTGTTCTTTGCAGTAGTGTATATAAATATGAAATGCTAAGTCTGAAATGCTGGTATTCGTTGACTGTTAGTTTGGCTCTTCCTATATCTTTGCTTGCAATAGCCAAATCGTAGGATGATCAAGTGATAAATCAAGAATTGACACCTCACGGTATTACTTCCATATAAAGTGGTAGAGCGTCTCTACCTTCCCAGGTAGTGGTAAGGTCAGCGTACACACTATCCTCCCCGAAACCACTTGTGGGATTACATTGGGTGTGTTGTATGGTAAGAGGGCTACGAGGTTTTGTTGGATGGTAGATAATATTAATGCAAATGTGAAGACTGACATTCAATTCAAAATCAGTACTTTCTTGGAAAGCAAGAATTTTTCGTGTAACACTTTAGTGAAACTCATGTGCTCTAGTTCGGAGCTGGTCCATTTCCTGTATTTAACAAAAAGGGACATCGGGCTATCCCTCGAATTATGTGTCTTTTTGACGTCCTTACTGTACGTGATTCGTAAGAACTTAATATCTTTCAGAATGTTGCCTTAGTTTCTTCATCAGCTTCTTGATGTGCTCTATGAACTCGATTAATTTGATGTGATTTACTGAAAAATGTTGCGCCTCTAGGTTGCCTTGGACTCAGATGATCCACTTTTTGGTGGCTTCGGGAGAATTGATCATAATGCCGAATATTTCACCTTTGTAAGTTAAAATCTCCCTTCGTTATTATCCGAGCCTGTGACTTTTAGTTTCGTTTCAGAAAGAATTTTCTAATATCTACATAACCTCATCTAAACAGGATGGATGGTATGATGATCGTCCTCGTTCAATTATGGTGTATGCACCTAGTAGAACAGCAGTGGTCTATGCACTAGTAGACAAAGAAGAAGAAGAAGAAGAAGTAGCAGTAGTAGAAGAAGAAGAATGAACAAACTTGTGATCGCGTTGAAAGATTTGAACGCTACTTGGTCATCCACATAGAGCTTCTTGACGTATCTGGCAATATTGCATCAGTCTTGGCGGAATTTCATGTGACAAAAGGTTTGCAATTCTTTCCACTATTAGTAGTGCAACGATATACGCAGAGATGAAGTGCTGAACAATCATATGTAAAATCGATGAATTTATGTCGAATGCTGGGACGGGCTTCAGCAGGTTTTGCTTATTGAGTTCTGTACATTATCATCTCTTTATATGTACAGCCAACTAGAAATCAACTGTGTGAGACCTAAAATACAATAACCATAAAATGGAAATAGAGCTGATCTAATGATGTTTTATTCGGCTCAAAATTTGTGAACGTAGTTACCTAGTACTTGTTGCTAGTGGGAGAGTTAATAGGTATCCCATGAAATAAGTCAAGGTGCATGCAAGCTAGCCTAAACACCACAGTTATCGGAGAAAGAAAAGGTGTCTAGTACTTGCTCTAGTAAAGTGATCATTAAATAAATACAAATAGGCAAAAACTTTAACACCAGGAAAAAAAGTTCAATCTTCACATTCTTTTTGGGATGTCGTTGAACTAAAAGCTGACTCAAACAGTACGATTATAAAAGGAAAGTGTAGTTACATCCACTTGTCATACAAACATAGCTAATACAATGCACCTTCATAGTATGCTTTCAATACAAAAGATGGAAAAAAAGTAACACAACAAAGAGAAAAATCAACAATGCATTTGTCTATTCAAGTGCTAACATAACTAGCCTCTGACGTGTTGCCACGTGGCAAGTGATACAAAACGCTCGTTGGCGATGAGTTGGACATCGATGACCTTAAAGCCTCGGCTAGTGGTCCATTCGTCGATGCCACTTGGTTCGTTCCCCACATGGAACGTTCAACGTTATGGACTCGAGTACCAGAGTTATGTCTTTCTCCCGTAGAGAGCTTTAACGAGATGTCAGACGAGGGATTTCCGGGCATCGAAATGGAGAGACTGGTGGCAGAAGCCATTGAAGTAGCATTTTCATTTTCTTCAACTTCTTGTATAGGCCAATCATCAAAGAAATGGCGAAGGATTTGGCCACTGGATTTACTATCATTTTGGGATTCCATTGGACCTTTTTTCTCAATTATAGATGTTGAAGGCCTACAAATCAAAACAAGAATTAACTTAAATAGTCGTCTAGTCAACGATATGTATAATCTATCTATATGTAATGTGTATAATTGTATATAATCTAGGTGTATATCGGACAGAAGAGTAACCATGAATCCAATTGGCTATTTGTTAAGATCTCATAATACCCTATTACTATTTAATATTTATCACATATAGTTATAAATAACTATGTGACCTGATTATATAAATATTTTTTATGCTATCCGTACATAAAACTTACACATTAGTACATAGGGGGACCTTTACTAATGCAGAGAGACAAAGAACAAGTGGACATAGGGGGACCTTTACTAATGCAGAGACAAAGAACAAGTGGATAGGGTGCAACTATGCACTAAAGGCTAAAGCAAACTCAAGAAAAAAATCAAGAATGTGGGCCAAAACAATCTTGAATGAGATTTTAACAATCACAAGAAAAAATTTCAGTAAGTGGACCCCTCCATGAGTGAAAAAATAAATAAATTTAAATATGATTATGGAATTTGAAATAGATAAAAATAAAGGTATTTGATCATGGTTTAATTTAGATATTCTCCCTTCTTGTGTCAATAACAATAAGGTCCAGTGTAATTTCACTCAGAAGGGTAGTCATAGAAATACCTTATATCTATCTTTATAGGTAAAGAGGTTGTTTCTAATATACACTTAACTCAAAACATATGCAATCAAAGCATGATAGGAAAAAAAAAGACGGCAACAAAACAACAAGATAATATAGAACTTTTCAATGCAAATCCAACTTTAATCGACTTCAATACATATATCAAATACCAAATAAAAAACCAAAATAATTTAATATTAGCTCCTCTCAATAAGTGCCCCCACCCTCCAAGAGTGAATAAAAGAAAGAATATTAGGAAAATGTGATAATGGAATTTGAAGTAGATAAAGATAAAGCTATTTGATGAAGGTCTTAATTTATATATTCCCCCTTTTGGGAGACAACTATCAATCAAACATTATAACTTTGAGATGTCTCTTTGGAGGTGGTAGGGAAAAAGATAAGGATGGGGTTAGAAGAGAATAATACACACACATAAATTAGTCCCTTTAGAATAAAGTTAAAAGAGTTCAAATTTCAATGTTTGTCATTGCATTATTGAACTTCTTGTCTCCTTCTTTTGCATAAAACCATTCATGTTTTTAGTGGGAGACCAAAAAATAATTGACAAAACTATTTGATATTTGTGTTGGTGGAAAGTAAGATATTTCATGAAATTTGTTAAAGTGTACGCAAATTGACTTGGACATCATAATTGTAAAAAAAAAAAAAGACCAATCATGTCGACGTTTGTTAAAAACCATCCGTGTTCTCGTTGAAAGTAAGAAAGAAACTAGATGATTTCTTTGCATCTATTTAAGCTCTAGATATAAGATCATGTTTATTGTAAACAATTACTTGATGATTTAAAACATTATATATTATCGATGCACATAACTTAAACTCAACATTTCAAAAAGGTATACCTTTGATTGAGTTGAAGTAGATCAATTGAATTTGCATGTCCAGATAGAGCAAATTGAGGAGTAACCCCGCCGTGACTTGCCATGGCGGAGTTGACTTTAAGGACTTCACTGCCACCCCTGCTGCTCGTGGCTGCATTGCAGCCACGAGAGGCGGTGGTTGTGGGGATTTCCACTGGCTTTCTTGAACGGTTCTTACCACGATGGACGTGGCGTTCACAGTACTTATGTCCACTCACAACATCTCTTGAACATCTCCATTTCTTCCCATCAGTTCTCCTACACCTCCCTGGCTCTGGATCCATATTTGTTTTTCCCCAATACCCTGAGTGTAACACTTCATAATTTACAAAAGAAAAAAATGTTAGTAACTTTTTGTTCTTGGCATTCATGTATGACTAGTGCTGAAGTCAAGAATTTCGTTAAGGGCGTTCAAGATTTGATATATATATATTTATATACATTATTTTTTATGCATATACACTTGGTATATCTTTCTAGATATACCGTATACATTTCAAATCAAATATTGTTCAACTGACTACCCTTCACTGTTTACAACTTCGCCACTACATATATCATACAAAGTTCAAGAATGTGTGATTATGTAGATGAAGTAAAAATATACTATAGTACCATCAGGTCATTCAAAGGATATATACACGAAATGCTCCTTAAAATATTGAAAATAAGATACGTTACGTACTACATGTCTACAACAGGTAAAAATAACCTGATAGTGTAAAATTTGTTTACATTGACGGTATATATTACTTAAACTCTGTAATAAACAATTCGAATTTGGAAAAAACAAAGAAGAAAACTTACTAGCTTGTTGATAATGATGATATTGTTGAGGCATATTATAATAAGGAGATGAATTGATGAGACTTTTTTTAATAAGATGAAGAAGTTCATGAGGAACAGGAGCACCAGCTAACATATGTTTGTAAATCAAAGCCTGTAGTTCAAGTTCTTGCCACTGAGCTAAGCTGAAGTAACCATTTCCCATACCTATAGTCCAAATCAAGAAGATAAAATAATTGTTAAGAATTCCCACATCGGAAAAGGGATGAGAATTTGGTCTCCTTATATGGAGTTGAACAATCTTCCCCTCGTAAGCTAGCTTTTGGGGTTGAGTTAGGCCCAATTAGATCCATCTTTACAAAAATTATGGATATGTTACATAACAACAAAAAAGCTCTAAACTTTAACAGACACAAGGAGTGAAGAAGTCAGTAATTTCGTTAAGAGTGTCTAAATTCAATACTCATAGTTCAAATAATATGTGTGTGGTAAGAAATCTACTATATGTTTATACAAAATGGTAATCCAAACTCATAAAGGTCAAATCTTGAATACGTTTCTACGAATAAAAAAGCTTAAAACTTTAAGAGACACAAGTCATAGAGAAGTCAGAAATTTCATTAAGGACGTACAAAAAGTAATGTTTGATTTCGACCGAATTCAATAATTTTGATTCACACTCTATATATGTGTTAAAAGAAATCTACTAAATAGATAGAAAAGTCACATTTCAAACTCATAAAGTTTAAATCTTGAATCCAAACGGAGTAAGATAAAAGACAAAGGGAGTAAAGTAATAGTAGTATTTACTTACTGGGAAGTTTGGTGGGAGTAAGTGTTGAATCTGCAAATGCTGACAATTTATTGATAGGTTCAGATACAAATAATGGAAGAGCAAAAGAATCAGAATCAGAATGTGAATAACAAGAAGAAAAAGAGTCAAGATCAAGAACAAGTCTTGGTAACTTTGTTGATTTTTCTTCTTCTGATGATTCATTTCTCCATTGCTTCAACTTGAAGTCCATTGGTGGGGTGGGGTTTGAGGGGGGGGGGGAGGTTGTTGAAGTTTAAAGTTTGGTTGTTGATGAAAAAAAGAAGCTTTTTTTGCAGTGAGTTCTTCTGTGGACCATTTTTGTATGTATCTTTGGCAGGAAGAGTTCAGTGAGAGAGAAGGGAGGATAAAAAGCTGCAAAGTTACAGACTTTGTTGAGGCCACTCAAAGGATTTGAAAATATCTTTTAAGTAACTGGGTTGTAGTGCAGTGGTGGTGGGACTGTTTTATTCTTAATCAGATGTTTCAGGTTTGAGCATTGAGTATGGAGGAAATTATGTCGGGAGTGTCACCTCTGAATGAACTCTGCAGTATGCGATCTGGATTTAGTCGGGGATTCAATGTGGGATATGGACACCGAATAGAAAACCAAAAAAAAAAAAAAAACTTTTAAGCTACCAACATGGATTGTGATGTAGTGATGATGAGACTGTTTTATTCTTAATTAGATGTTTCGGGTTCGAGCCTTGAGTATAGAGAAAATAATATATTGGGAGTTGCCATGTCCAAATGGGTTTTACAGTATGCAATCTAAATTTAGTCGAGACTCTAATGTGGGCTTCAGACACCAAATGAAAAACTAAAAAAAAACTAATTTTTAAGGTTGCGTTGCAACATGTGAAATGAAGTCGTAATTTTAAAATTGTATTTATATTAGATTTGATGTTAAGAATTTTAAAAGTTGAATCTATAAAATTTAAATTTTGAATCTATTGTGAGTGGGTGAGTCAAACATGTAGTGAATATCAAATTTAGACTTTTTTGTATATATATACTACAATATAAGAGAGATTTAATAGCAATATATAAAATACTTAGCGAGTTTCTTAGGTTTAAGTGTTATTTAAAGTGTTGATTATAACTATGCATTTATTGTTGCCACTAAATATAATATAGCAACAATTGTATTATTGTCGCTAAATCCTTGATAGTATAATTATAACAAATCTTAGGTATTTTTTCTTGTTTTAAAGCTAACAACAATAGCATGATCTCATATAATCTTATAAATGGAATTTAGAAAGGATCCTTACATCATAAAAAAATTATTTCAATAAATATTCGGCTCAAGTAAAACATATGAAAAAATGAAGTGTATATCAAAATTGTCCAATAATTTTCAAAGGAAACAAAAAAAAAATGTTATACACCAATTTCTACTTGCCTATAATAATCTTAGCTTTCTTTAGGAGGTAGGGTAATATTATTATTATTATTTGGTCAAAAGCTACAAGATTATGTTACAAGTATTGGATGAAAAAAAGTTTAATTAATGATATTTTGGCTTGATGTGAAAGCCTTTTTACAAGTATTTGTCTTTAGAATGGAACAAGATTATAAGTTTGATTAATTATTAATTAATTACAATTTCCAAGATATTCTCTGTTAATATGTTTCTCTAGGTGTTATTTAACAGAGATAAGATAAGATAAAATATACAATTATTTAAATTTTTCATCTTTTTGTTAATAATGTCAAGTGCAACAATTTGACTCCAAACTTTTTTAACTTTAATTCGTGGTCAAATGTCTTCATTTTGCTTCTGATTACTTCTTGTCATGATAATCATAAATTCATAATAAAGAATGTAGTCGTTTGCCTTCTTATTGGACGGTCATGATACTTTCCAAAAATTAAATTTTTGATTAATGAAGAAATAATATCACCATTTTTATTCAATAAGATACCAAAGTGAATGATTGACTCAGACAATTTCTATGGGGCGTAGGCCTCCCAAAAGGTAACGGAGACATGCAAAGATTTTTTCAGGCCGGACGGAGAATTAGTAATAGACACAAAATCATACATTTCGACTTTATATTTGTTCGAATAAAATACTTAGTTGCCTCCTTAGTTTAAGACAAAATCAAGTCGATACATACATACATATGATCGATTGGCAAAGGAAAAGCCCCGACTTAGATATTTACTTAATTTAAGCACAAAGAGTGAACTGCTCGTTCATGTTGTTTCGTCTAACAACATGATGTTTGTATTACTCTCCCACAATCTCATTTTAAGTTCCTTACTTCCATCAGTTTGATTGATCATTTGGCAGTAAACCAATCCCTTGGACTACCATAAAAAAAATATGATCTTATTATAAACTCGCTTGTTTATCGAACATGTTTGACGTATTTTCATAATAATCAAATTTAATATTTGTAACGTACCTAATGAATGTGATTCGTATCTGAACTTTTAGCTCCACTCTATTTTGTTGTCATATTTTACATCTACTTATTCAATACTATACGTCGATAAGGAAAATATATATTTATACAACCAAACGTTTTAATTATTATTTTTTAATAAAGATATTTGTTCTTATTAATAGGAGTATACAGTATATTTTTTAAAAAAATCTGAAAAATAATTAAAGAAAAGATTGTAGTGGTTGGTCACATGTCTCTGAGTGAAGGAGACTACTCTATACATAACTGACACAAAATGTTAGATAAAAAAATCACAGTTTTGTGTCAGAAATTTAACAGCTTCTTATGTGGGTCCCATCACCCCCACCCCACACCCCAACTAAACTCAGATTCGCATCGGAAAATTTCATATTGGGAGTAGAGTTTTTCTTAACAAAGATGACTCCATACTCAAAGGGACTCGAATTCAAAACCTGTACTTAGTCATATTGATTTAGTATTTAAACAGCTAGGAAAATGATATTTAGTCATATTGATTTAGTATTTAAACAGCTAGGTATAATGAAGATAGACTCAAGTTATACTAATTTATCATGCGTAATGAATAACTTAATAAGACACGTAGAATTAAGATAACATTATTATATGTCGACTTGTTATGACTTGTGAACAGTTTAACAAGATTTGTAGAAAATAGCACTAAGTCATACAAAATTTATCGCGATACATGAACAATTTAGCAAGGTTTGTAGAATAAAGATACTACCAAGTCATTTTTATACCGTTAGCGCTTGTGAACGATTTAACAAAATAGCCAAAATGAAGAAATAACACTAAGTCATACTAATATGTCGTAAGTTTTGAATAATTGTTAAATACAAGCAAGATTTACCAATCCGACAAAACTTGTGAATAATTCGAGGATGAAATTAACAAGAGTGTGAAATCAACTAACTTATTTGTGCAAATTAACCCATTAAAACCAATTATTTCACACACCAAAACTTGGCCCATTTCTTTTTGTAGAGTTTAAGCCCAGCTAAAATATGAGGCCTTTTTGTTATGGATCATCAGGTGTTTTCACATGAGAAAGGTTCAACAAAGAGGCAAAGTAGTGATATATTTTTTGGGAAAATTATGAAGAATAACAAATATTTAGCCTATATTAGATACTATAGCTACAACTTAAGAAAATTATAGTTCCCGGCTACAGATTGGTTCCTGATTATATAAGTTCAGAATTTTGTATATGCTTACCGTAGCTATTTTATACGATTTACGAAAAACTTTATAATAAATTACCATGTTTGTATATTGGCAAGCGAAATATATAGACGGAGTTATGAATTTTTTCTTAATATATAAATACATAATTTGTATATACTTACCCTATTTGTATATTCGGAAGCGAAATATACAAACGGGCAAAAATATATAAACCGTAGCCTTCATAACAAACAAAACTATACTTATGGAACACAATTATCGATACTATAGTTATAGAGCCTTATTATGTCTATAATGTTTGTTATTTCTAAATTATTCTCATCTTTCTTTTCATTACGAACAATACACTTCACCTGTTCTTTTTCTGTGTCTACTAGCGCTCATGTCCAGAGCAAAGCGGACGAAAAAGTGTCGACGAAGCAGCATAAGCAAGCTTCTATTGCTAAGTAACAATAAAACAAGATAGTATTTTGCGCTCATATATTTGAATGGGATAAGAAAGGGAATACATAAGAAAGCTCATAATACCTTTTGGATAATTTTGGTATGTTTGGAACTATGAGCTATTGCTTCTGGCCCAATTATAATAGGATCCTTGAACATTCCAAATATTGAAAATAATATCTTCTTACTTATGTGAAATTTTTGTTTAAAGAGATGAAACAGACCTATTTAGGAACAAGAAAATATCATCACGGTTTGTTTTCAGTCTCATGTTTTCTTTCCTCTCCAAGTCAATATATCGCCTTCTTAGTTAACTGCAAAATCCGCCCTTTGTTCCTCACCTTCTTCTCCCCTGGTCGTGTACATATGGACTATACACTTCTTAATAAAATCATTCTCGTTGACAATTATTTATTGAGAGCTATATTTTCATGATGTTTTAGCTATTAATTATGTTTAAAAGTGTAAACTATTTTGTAATATTCTAAAAAAAAAAAAAAGTAATCAAAAGGATAAATTGATAGAATTATTCTTCTTATTTTTATAACTTTTAGAGAGCGTAAAAAAAAAGTTAAACGTGAATAATTAATATATAAGAAGAAGTGGGTAGTAGATAAAGCTTCAATATCACATAAATAAGCAGTTCAACAGATTAGAATTCTGTCATTCAACCAATCAATTATGGAATCTTCATAAGTGGTTACCAACAAATTAATAAATGTACCTCCAAAAATGGTAGTTTTTATTTTCTTAATTACTTGGTGAGTTGAAATATAATTACTACTAATTCAATAAATTTAAATTCGTATCACGTAAAATCAATTAAAATATCAAATAAGTTTCGTTAAGAAATTTCTCAATACTCAGGATTGAAATCGAGACCATTGATAATGTGCTTTACAACTTTATTTACTAAATTAGGAAAAAAAATAGTTGTCACGTAGCATCTAAGAACCTATTAATTTTAAAAAATAAATACTAGTAAATGGGGTCCAATTAGGATTTTTGTTAATACAAACAAAAAGAAAATGTGTACAAATAGGTGGAACTAAGGTATCAAAAATGTTGGATTATCCAACTGAATATGATAGTTTAATTATTTTTCTGTTTATAAATGACCAAAAAGATATTAATTGTTTTTTTTTTAATTTATAAAGAAACAATAAAGTCTCAATCGTTATGGATAAATCCACATGAATAAGACATGTTAGTTGTCTCTTTTCTTTTCTTCAATTTCTCACTCGATATCTGATATTTATATTAAAATCATGATTAATTAAAAATTATGACACAGAAGACTTGATCATTTAAGGAATACGTGTTTTCTAACATATTTTTTTCATGTCGAAAGCTCAAAACTGAAAACATCTAATCAATGTCGAAGTAATCCTAATACTCACTATTTTAACTACACATCATTTTCAGGTCTATGTATGAGTTGAGACTTATGAGTCATGACTTTGTTATGAAATATATTAAAGTCGTGAACTAATCATAAATCATAATTAATGGATTTTTAATTTAGACCTATATTGTGATAACTTCTTTTTAAAAGGACGTTTTGAATTAATTTTTTGGATCAATTTAGCTTTTAATTTTTTTCCTAAAAAGTAATCTACATGCATGAATTCTCTACAAAATAGTTTTCCAAATTCAAATTATGGTAAACCAATTTTTTTCAATTGATTTTAAAAAACACCAATTAAAAAAGGCCAAGACAAAGTCTTCTTCTTATTATCAATTTAATTTGCTATCTTCTAATATAGTATTAAGAAAATTATTTAATCCCTATGATAATATTTTTTTTGAGCTAATAATTGGATTTAGGTCAAGAGTCCAAGAAAAAACAGTTGGTTAACTACCTTTATTTTCAAGCATGGATTAAATTTTATATGAGAATTAAAAGAATACTTAACTAGTACTTAACTAAAATACCAATTAAGTATCATAATATTATAAATTTTTGGTCTGTCATGACAGAGCAAATGATTGAAGACAAAGTTTTGAAAATGAAATCCAAATCTTTGAAGAAATAATACAAATAAAACAAGGATTATCATTATTTTGTAAGCATCTTTAATTAAATGAAAAGATAAGTAAGTACTATTTAAATTCATAAAGAAGGAATGAGTCATGAAGTACTCATAATATATTGCTAACTCTGTCTCAATTTATGTAGCACAATTCAAATTTCAAGAGTCAAATAATTTAAGTTTGATTGTGTGAATTTGGGAATAAAATTTTCATGTTTTTTGAAATAAAATTTATATAGTTGAAAGTTAAGTAAAACAAAACTATATAAGCACAGTAATTGACAATCAAAATTTAAAAATTTAAAGAATGTATGAAAAATTACAATTAAAGGCAAACTTATTTAGATATTGGATTTTAAAATGTATCACATAAATTAGGACGGATAAAACTAAATTTATGTATCAGTTCTTTTTAATATATTCAAAAATTTCAAATTCAATCGATTCAAAAAATTATTTCCGTCATCCTTAAGGAAATAGTCACTAAATACTCATATATCGACATCGTCATTTTTTCTAGTATATTCTAAGAAAATTAAATCTAGACAAATTCATAATTACTATCATCATTTAGTCCTTTATTTCACCAACAAAAAGTCACCCTTTCTTTTTTTTTTTTTATATCGTAAAGTTCTAAATTTTAATCGACTCGAATAATTATTATTGTCGTTTAAATTTTTAGTTCACCAAATCTCCTTAATGAATTTTATTCTTCCCTTTTTTATGTTTACAACATTTTAAATTTTCACAACCAATTTTTTCTTTTTAAAAAAATAAAACTAATAAAAATGATTAGGTTTTGTACAAACAACCACAAATAATATCAAAAATATATTTGCACGAGTAGACAAATTAATTAGCACGCGAAATTGATTACTAATTATTACGTGCGTTGATCATCCACCGTTGATGGTCCCACAAAATAGATTCCTAGGGCCATGATCATAGTGATCGATTAATCTCAACCGTCTGATCAAAAATAAAATTTAATTTAAATTTTGAATCTCGAAATGTCAACTAGTCAAGTAGGAAGAAAATGGTCCCCAAAGAAAATAAAAAAGATTAAGCACTATCAACTTTATGGTTATAAATATTGGAGTATTATTTTTAAAAATAAAATAATTTTGAATATGTAAAGTACAACTTGACCTCATCATAACCAACTAACAAGTAAAATAAAGTGTTAGAAAAATAATTTGTAAATAATATGTGTGTATTTTATCCCTTTTTATGACAGACAACGATTCTTCCTCATAATATATATAAAATATATAATAAATAATATTCAATATTGAAAAGTTGGTCACATTTGTTAAGAAAGCTAGCTAAAACTTTCAAATTATTTTCTTTATTTTTATTTCTTATTTGGTGTTCAATATACTTTTAGAATTCAATCAATTTGATTTCGCGCAGAGTATTGTCTCACTCTAGTAAAAGATTTCATATTGAAGACAATTTCATTATTACATTTTGAATTCGAAATGTCTGAATAAAAATATAAAAATACTTATCATCTCCCTGTAATCTTTGATAATCAATTAATAAATATACTTTTTTTTTCTTTCTCAAGGCTAAATTCTATTATCATTTATTTATTTATCTCTGATTTTTAATTTATTTTTTTTCTTTTTAGTGTTGGTGAGTCATGCATGCCACCCTTTCTGCCCACTCTTTACCACACTTTATTCTTAAGCACCCTTTCTTTAGGAATTGAAATTATTATTATTATTTTTTATTTTAAAAAATCATTTTTCAGTACAATAGTTCCCATACCTCCCATTCTTCCAATAGTTGAAAAGACGAACTATTAAAATGAGAGGGAAAAAATGAGAGACTAAATTAAAAATAATCAAGTTAATTTTTTCAGTAGTTAATTAAATAGAATAAATTTTACTCCTATGTTTAATATTTGATTTTCTTAATTATTGATTTTTTCTGCAGTAAACTAGACTTATTCAACTCTTCTACTTTGACTTTCTAGGTAAATAAAGGCGTAAGGGTTCATTCGAATTCATTTTGTCAGAAAGTTACACAATATATTATTAAGTCATATTAGATGTTAATTTTTTTTTGTATTTATTATTACTTAACATTTTGAGTCTTGTTAGTGAAATCTCTGACTTTGCCTCTAAATGAAATTATCTCATGCAAATCTGAATAAGTGGAATTAGCAAATTTCACGTATTAAATACTTATATCAACAAAAATAACAATATAATAATAATCACGTCTCAATCCTAAACTAATTAAGTAACACAAATTAACTAGTTTTACGCTTGATGACAACCTATAGCTACTCAATCCACCAACCTGCCTCTCCTTTATTTGATCTTAGAAGACTGATAAGTGAGCAAACTCACACAAACGACTCAACAAATGGCACCTTACCTAAAAGTCTTGCAAAGATCAAACGTAAATTGTGGTGGAATGGTTGGAATTTCTTAACTATTAAATAGAGATTTCACATTCGATCTTCATAACTAGACCTTGCAATAATGCACAAATACAAATTTAATCGTTCTCTAATTATATAAGTAGGAAACACCTCTCTTTCTTGCTAGAATTGGAAATCCAGTATTTTACATATTCATATGATTGAGTCCTCGGGTTTCTGGAATAGTGTAAAAAATATACTTCAAATCATTGTTTTTTAACTCGAACATGTTATAAAAAAGTCGAGGTATTTCGAGCAACGTCCCCATACCCAAGAGTCTTGAAAAGCTAGAGTACTCAAGTGAACAATGTCAAGCTGTCCATTATCTTTATGGCATGCAACATCACTTATACGTTACAATTTGCCTTAGCAAAAGAAGTATAAATAAATTAATAAAAACCTTATTGTATAATTAATTCAAGTAATGTAAAGTATTGAACACCAAAGCCATGTGGAGGAAGTGTAAGAGTTAGTTGGAGTTGGGTAGTAACATCTCAAGAGAAAATATAACAACAAAAAAGGTTTTGTGCAGTATGGACCATTGTTCCATTAGAGAACAGTAATAAAATATAATAATTAAGAATATATAGTCGGTGTAATTTCATATAAATCGAGTATATGAGACATAAAATGTACTCAAATATATTACTCTTGAATATCTTTATGGATAGACATGTTGTTTTAGAATATACTCAGATATAGACATGTTTAATCTTATGGATCCATGTGTCATGTTTGTGCAGTATGGACCATAGTTCCATTAGAGAATAGTAATAAAATAAGAATATACTCGGTATAATTTCAAACAAGTTTTTTTGTGACTATTTGGATGACATGATTCGTAACTTGATTCATAACGCCTTGAGTTCACGCAAACTATTTGTGTTTATTCACTAAGGGCTCGAGGTCCTATGATACGAGGATCGATAAGGGGCTAATTAATTACTTACTATAAAATTAAGGATTTGAGAATATGATCGCCAAAACAAGGGTTTAAGTGCTAGCTCACTCATTGAGCTTTCTGATTTTCGTAATTGAGGCGGAGGGTTCAAACACCATTGTAAAATTTCTTTTGTCGTATGATTCTCATCTTCGATATAATAATAATTTTTTTTTCTTATATAAAAAATTTATATCCCAAAACAAGATATTTTGTCTTCAAATGGGGATAAAAATAAATATTTTGCAATCTTTGACAAGATTCATGACTAGTCTAAAAGCAGTGAGTGAAGACAAGCTTTGAAATCTCTTGTTAGTAGACAATTCTATTGTACTAGTTTTATGGTAAATGATTGTTTGATTTACCGATTAAATTATCTCATAATTCTAATTTGTGAAATAATTTATTCTATATTGAAGGTGGAATAAAATAATATTAAATTGAATAAATAATATGAGATATTTAGAATTCAGTACCGATTAAATTTGTACGTTGATGATATATATATTTTTGAGATAGATTTCTTCCTTCAATTAAATATAACATAAATCTAGTTCTAAATTTAATGAAGCATTGACCAAAATAAGCTATTTTAAAAACCAATTCACCAAACTAATACGCTTTTTAATTTTTTTACAAAAATAGTATAAACGTACTTCATGGTAACATTTTAGGTTATTTTTATTTTAAAAATTCAACGGACAAAAACTGACGGAGCTGACAAAGTTAAATGAATAAACGTTACTGTGAGTAACGTTTTAGGTGTAAAACGTTACTCACAATAACGTTTATTGAGAATCCAATCATGTCAACCCTGAATCAAATCCTGCAAATTTAAAACGTTACTAACAGTAACGTTTTAAGTGTAAAACGTTACTCACAGTAACGTTTTAGGTGTAAAACGTTACTATTTTACTAAGAATCCAATCACGGGTCTTCGACTCGTGCAAATTTAGAATAAATCCTGCAAATTTAGCTATAAAATGTTACTCATATTATGTTAAGTTCTTACTATAGCTTTAAAAATATTTTTCTAATTTATTAATTTTATTTTAAAAAAATCTCTTAATAATATGATAAACTTGACTTATTTAATTCATACCTGATGAAGTTTTGTGAATATT
>JAJOOR010027182.1:0-15361 GCA_036250505.1 Solanum acaule
TTTTTGGTAATATTAAAATGATATGTGTTATTTTTTCTGTCCCAATATATGTGAGCCTGATAGAATTCTGAGAGTCAACCTATTTTATTATATAGCTTTTAAATATTTTAAAGCTTTTTAAGTCATTTGTAAATGATATATGTTTCTTCCTTGATTGAGACTTTTCCATTTGTGATATATATATATACATATTCTATATTATTTTAAAAGGGAGTTTATGCCCAAGTTCTACTATATAATAAATATAATATATAATATTCAAGAAAGTCTCAATCTTGAATATTATATATCATACTTGGGTATAAAATAGAATTTTAAAAGTCCCACAAGTATAATATATAATATTCAAGATTGGGAAAAGTCCCAATCTTGAATATTATATATTATACTTGGCCCTAAACTCTATTTTATAATATAAAAAATATAGTAGAATATAAGATAAAATAATAATTCTTGAAAGGGTACCGACAATCTTAGATTTGAAGTTTGAGAATAATTTTTTTATATATAAAAAGCATACTTCAAAAAAATAAACTCTAAAATACGTAAATTCAAAATTAACTAGATTGCAATATAAATATCGAAGACAAGAGGGAAAATAATAATAATATGAGGGTACAAGAATTAAATGCCAAATTTGAATTGTACCACGTTTTTATTATTGTTTTCGTCAATTTGTGGCGAAAATTTGTCCACACGATTTCGTCCAAAATTTAGGGCCCGTCGTGATATGATATCATAACGTGAAATTATGAGATGAAATTGAAGATTTGTTTGGACATGCGATATGAAATTTTTGTGTTTTATATTTTCTCATAAACATAAGAATCTCATAAGTTGTAAAACTATTAAAATAGCCCTAATTGCTTATTCATTCTTACCAAATAAACAAAAATTTATAAAATTGCATAATAAATTATTACAAAGCTATTTGTTCTTCACTTAAGTAACTGTTTCATCTAACTTTAATTGATCAAACTTTAAGTCAATAAAAAATTGAACATGAATTGTAGTGTACTAGTTTTTAATATATTCCCCTACATAGTACGGACAATCTCCTCACGTTGAACTTGCATTTCTCGATCATATGACCGAGAAGACGACATTGTTACTTTGAGTCATTTGTTGGTCAATATCATTCGCAACTATATTTTCATGCTCATAGACTATAAATATTTCATCACTCCTTTGTATTCTCGCAAATAATTATGTAACACTGCACAAGCTATGACAATTTTCACTTGTATGTCAATATCATGATGGTTCATATCTTGTTTCACTTGTGCGCAATTACACATTTTTAGTGCATTAATTTCGTACTAAAATCAAACATATTGAAAGTAGTGATTATCAAACATACATCACCAATTTTGTCCTTTTTTCATATTAAATTGCTTTAAACATTTTCATATGTAGCTGAAAGAGAAAGTTTTTTTTATTATGAAAAAACAAAAAAGTATTACTCCCCCCGTTCTTATTTATATTCATCAAATCAATTTCTACTTTATCATTTATATTCATCAAATTTAAAGTAATAATAAATTTTATGTTGGTGAGAATAATAAATTTTAAAAAGCAATGATGTGATTATAAATTTTATTTACATATGAAATAAATTGTTAGTAAATATAAATGTGAGGTTGTTTTAACAAAATATAAACTTATGGATCAGTTTTTGTATTTAAAAATCCCAAATCATGATATGGAATTCCCATATCATGATTTTTGGAGAATATGAAATTTCATCTCATGATTTCATATCGTGATATGATATTGCATGGTCAAACGCGTACTAATAATGTATAACTTCCAAGTTGCCTAATTAGTATTCTTTCTTTCTTTTACTTCAGAAAAATTAATTTAATTAATTTTTAAGCTAGATTGAAGTAAATTGATTCCTAATTTCAAATTTAAATTAGATATTTCAAAAAAATAAAAAATAAAGTAAGTTCCAATCACTCTCATATTAATATGATTAAAAAAATAATCTTAAAATATTAGTTAAATTCTAACAATTTAATTCTTGAGAAGCGAAACATAATAAATAAAAAAGAACAAAGGAAATACATCAAAGATTTTAGAGTGTAATTTTTTAGATTATTTGACATTCGATATAAATTTGACTAATTTAAAATTTAAAATTTAAAATTACTTTACAAACAACTTCATTATTGACAAAATGAACGAGTCTTGAGATTCAAGGGAGCCATTTTCTGGTATTTAGGTAATATAGTTGCTTCTACACAAAATATTCTTATCAAGGTATGATAATTCTTTATATTTTGTTACAAAATTTTATGAAAAATACTTAATCATGAATAATATAAGAAATTCTTAGAAACTTAAAATGTGTCGATAACATTGTCTTTAATGATATTTCATACAGTGTAGATTAGTAATCTCTCTTCTTTTTGTTTGTCAGATTTTGATTTGACACACTTTTTAAGAAAATATTGATTGTTGTAGTGAGTTTACCATTTTACCCCTATTAGTTGATAGGATATCAAATATCTCACTGCATTTTTCAAAGACATCTTAATATTATAAATTGAGGATATAATAGTTTTGTAAAAAAAAATGATAAGTAAAAGGGGACAGAAAGAGTATAGAAACTAATAAAAATTAATTAAGAAAATAAAACAAAGCACTCTATAAATCCAGAACAAAGTTAGAATTTCAATTTTATGAGTTCTAAATTTTTACAATGATAGTATTAAATTATAATAACTGAATTCTAAATTTAATATGTGTACAAATTAAATAAATTTTATTAATACAAATATATTTTTTAAGCAAAATCTACTGATTTTTTATCATATAAATATGAGAAAAATTATAATTTATAATATTTTCTATATAGTTTTCGAATACCTATATTTAAATTTTAAAAATATTAAATTAATTTAATCCATGTAGATTCAAAGATTAATCAAATTGACTCTTATAAAATGAAATATGACAAATAAAAATGAACGAAATGAGTAATTTGAATTTGCATTATATCTGAGGTCCCACTTTAAGTGGAAAATGCAATCTATGAAAAAATAGTTTTATTTGTGAGCTAATAAACAAGTAAAAATGAATGATGGATCAAAATACTTTCATCTTGATCATTCTTTAAGATGTGTACTAGGCGAGAGTTACTTCTTTCGTTCATTTTTATTTACTCACTATATTAAAAATAAATATTTATTTTATAAATTAAAAAATAATTTATTACTTAATTCTTTGTTTATACTTGTTCATTAAAAGATCGTAGTACATGTTATGCATTCACGAGGCTTGCATGCATAAACTATGCTTCTCTAATTTTAATATTAAGATTGAATTGGTAGCAAACGTCATAAATTTGTTAGTAAATTTTATTTAAATATTTAAATTATAATATGTTCATTGTACATTTGAATACATGATGAATTTTTCACGTTTTCGACTCATATTTTAAGAAACTTTTGCATATGTTTACAAATATTTATCACATAAATAAATTAATCACATTAAATATGTCTTATCTTTTAGTTATATATGTATATATTAACGTCAATTGAAACACTCATGAGGTTATTTTATGATTTACTAATAAGTTTAATGTGTATAATTAAAAGATGTTATTATTTCAAGGAAATAAGTTATTCATATTTAAAGTTAAACGATGTTTGGTCTGTAATTTAGAAATCCCCATAATAAATAGTAGATGTATAAATTATGAGAAATTGATGTATTATCTTATGCGGAAATAGAAAATAGAATAACTAATACTTGCTTAAATAACTAATATCCGCATAACCAATTTTACTCGCATAATTAATACATGTATAATTAATACTCGCTTTGTCCCTAATTACTTGTCCACTTTTGAATTGACACACCTATTAAGAAAACAATTAATGACATAGTGAGTTTACCATTTTACCCCTATTAATTATGAAGTGGATGAAAAGTTCTACATTTTTCAAAGTAATTAGTCATTTAATTGAGGGTATAATAGGTAAAAAGAATTTATCCTTTCTTGATTTGTCAAAATGGACAAGTAATTAGGGACAATTATAAAATAAAAAGTGAACAAGTAATTAGGGACAGAGGGAGTACCTTCATAACTTTAACAAGCTACCAAATGACCTATTGATGTATTATCGAGTGTAGATAAAAAATAGAATAACAAATACTTGCATAACTAATATCCGCAAAGCTAATACATGCATAACTAATGTATGTATAATTCTAACTACCTATCAGATGACCTCTAAGTGATTAACTTATTTACATATTCACGTTTGAGAATACACGCAGAAGCTTTTTAAATACTAATCAATTAACTAATTGACTTTTTCCACCTATAACCAACTGCACCTAGCCACTTTTTATAGGTAATACTACTAATTAATTAACTAATTGACTTTACGTACCAAATAACTACAAAATTCATTGTTATTTTTTAAATTGGAAAATGGTGAAGAATATGATGGAATCGGAATCACATCTAATAAAATATTTTGCATTTTGTAAATTATTAATTAAATAATTTATTGTATCTTATGATATGTATAGTAAAATCCTCTTCTTCCGGTGATACTTTTCCTTCGTTTCATTTTAATTGTCGTTGTTTTTAACTCTTTTTTATATTTATTAAAAAAATAATAAATATGACACATAGTGTATTATGTTATCCCTACTTATTAATTATTATTTTTTTGAGAATTAAGTAGTATTGAAAATAACTACTCTTTTAATATTGAACGCATAGTTGAATATAATTCACATTAAGTAAGCATAAAATTGAATAGAATCGTCAATTTTCGAATTGAACTTCTAACTAAAGTGATATTTTTTGGACAATTTAAGTAGTTATTAATTTGAGACGAATGGGTATACTATAATGATTCCTCTGTTTTGTTTTATATAACAAGGTGAGATATGAGAATCAAAATACTTTTTTTTCTTTGAATTTAAACATAAATTCTTCAAATTTCTTGAAAATAAAAGTTACATATTTGAAAGCTACTTAAATAAAATTATAAATTTTAATGACTGGTAATTTAAACTAGTTTTAAAATATGGATAAAGAAGAACATTTTTTACTCTCAAAATAAGCCAAAAGAGTACTAATCATGTTTTGCACCAAAGTCTAGCTTTTGCCAAATTATAGTTAGGTGGCATTAATTATAAATAATTTTCATTTAATGCTTGAATATAATATTCATTGACAAGAATTGTCTGCCAATCAAAATCATCATTTTATACTAATCTTGCAAAGTGGATACGTGTTAATGTACAGTTAGTTCTCGATAAATAAGATTTCTTTCATTTTTAATTAAATATCTCAAATTCAAATATGATAAATAAAATAAAAAATTTACTAGAAATTAAAGTGTTTTTCCTTTAGTAATGGACCTTACAAGGTCTGAATCTGATTTTTTTAAAAAATAAATTGATTAAAGGAGTATGCTATATAATAAATGTTTTTTTTAGTTAGGTGGCATTAATTAAATAAATATTCCCACTCAAATCATCAATTTGTACCAATCTTTCAAAGTGGATATATGTTAATGTCACAACTCTGATGGATGTAACTAAGTTTGAGTGTAACCAATGTATCAATTTGTTCCAACTTGATGTTGGAAAACTATATACACAACGGAAACATATCAAAATCATACAATTTACATGAATAATAGACAACACATTGTTTATGCTAGAACAAGTACAATCATGTTAGAGCAAAAACTTTAAGAAATTTAATTCAAGAATTACCTCTTGAAGCGTGAGCCGATACCTTCAAGTGAATCCACAAGCTAGCTAGAAACTTCAAGCAAATTCATAAGCTAGTCCACAAACTAGATCATAGTTCTACGGTCTTCTACAGTGATCCCAAGTTCACTGCCGAACCCTCTCAATACTTGGGTGGACAAGTATTTTATGAAAAAAATTATCTTTTCAAGGGTTAGAAGAATCCCTATTTATAGAGATTTCTTCTTAGTCCAAGGAAAAGGAATACCATGTCTTTCGTTAGAATAGAAAGACATGTACATCTCCCTTTCCTTAGAAAAGAAAAAGTCATGTCCTTCTTCCTTTCCTTAGAATAGAAAAAGTGATATACTTCTCCCTTGCCTTAGAACATAGTAAGATACATACTTCTCCCTTTCCTTAGAATAGAGAAAGACACATACTTCTCCTTTTTTCCTTTACAATAAATTCTGAGTTCTAGATAAATATGGGCACGGTAGAGACCACATAATTAATTACCGAGGCTTCCTATTATGAAAATAATTCCAAATAATTAATTTGAATTATTCTTACCATAATAAATTACAAATCATTCCACTAGAAATTCGTAATTGCACTCCTTTATTTATATTTCAAAATTCCCCATTAGACACATATGTAATTCCCCATGTTAAGATTACAGATACTAATCAATAAATTAACTTACTGACGAACTTAATTCAATGATCAATTTCCTTTAGAGCATTACTTAACTTATTTCATGTGTCGGATTCTTAAATCCACTTGCAAGGTTTGACACGATGAAAACTTTTAAGCTTCTCAAAAAAGCATATCATCAATCTCTATATCGAGACATGGATTCCATCAACTAACTTATTATTTCACCAATATATATTATCATCATCCAATCTACCCGGAATATTGACCCATCTTAGAATCTCACCTTTTAATAAATCAAAACGATGATTAACATATACAGATCATAATAGTTATATCAGGATTAAGAATATAAGTACATTTAATAATTTAGAGAATATGCTTTTGTCAGTCAGTCTAAAGCAACTATCTGTACTCGGTCCCGTTCAATACATACAAAATGCACTAGCACAAGAAGTTGGAACTATACCATTCCCACAATCAAGATAAACTACATATAATCTTGTGCTACAATCATACCGATGGCATGTCCAATTTCCATCTTAGATTGTGAACAAAAAAACTTTATACTTATAAGAACCGATGATTTAATCCTCTGTGTATAAGCTTAAACTCTATACACTAAATCATGTAAACAAGCACCATAAACGAATATATGATCTATTAAAATAAATAAATAATTATTCTATAATAAATACTATATCTAAACACGTGGTTAATAGTATATATCCCAACACTTGAATCCAACTTGAGTGTATCAATTTGTTCCAACTTGAATCCAAATCGATTCTCAATACGAGTACAATATGTCATAATTAAGTTTGAGTGTAACAAATGTGTATAAGAGTCGTACTTTCTCAGTACAATGTACGGTAGACTTGAGCAAGAAGTGAAGGTGGACGTAAATGTAAAGCGTATGTCATTTGAATAACTTAATCAGAACGAGAATATGTCGATGCAAACAACCTATATCTCTTTCATTGGAAGCACGAGTCTAATCCGATAGTTTAATAAAATGAGTTCAATGCTAAAAAAAAAAAATTAAAGATCAAATCCGTTCAATAAAAATCTTAAATTCTCTTCTAATTACCACAAAAATTTGTAGACTTGTACAACAATTTAGATGTATCAATTACGATATGATTATTATAATTATTACCTCATAAAATTCAAATTTATCAAACTCTAGCCGAATATATTATTGTTAATTGTAAATAAATCCAAAAAGGGAATGTATCTATGAATCTATCTCTAGTACAAGATTCTAAATTTCCAAATTCTAATTTTAACATTATCTTATAAAGTTGTTATTTAATTACAAGGTAGAAAACAAAGTGTACATAAAAAGATTTAAATAACATTAATTTCCTGGTGAAAGGTCGGCCAAGGCATTCTGTTTGCAAATTTTTTTTTAAAAAAATAAAATGAAGACAAACACTTAGGTTAATGGATAAGATACACACATTTAATGACAAATTATACACTTAATTACAGCTAATTAGTTTTTGTGATTATAATTAACATAGTAATTTCAGATAGAGTGTCCGGCAAAGTACCCTTTATTTCTAAATAATTTAATTTTATTCTCTGGTCTATTTAATTTTCTTAACATTATCTTAAATTAACCAAAAAAAAATTAAAAATCTTCACATTTTCTAATTATTATATTAATGTTTGTTCTGGACAGAATATTTCTAAATTATCTACTTCGTAGATTGATTTGCTTCTAATTTGTCGCATCTTTTGATATTATAAAAGTTAAATTCAGAACTCAGTTACTATTATTTGAGATGATTGTATAAAAATTTAAAATTTATAAAGTTCAAATATTTTAAATATTTAGATGTCTTTCTTTGTCAATAATTTTTATTTGTTTTTTCAAATTATTAATTATTATGAGTTAATAGAATTATTAGTTTTTACCCAATTTCAAACTATTTACATTTTATTTCACAAAAGAAAAATCATATTTGAATTTACGATCAAAATTTTTATTTTAAAAAGAAGTTAATTATCTGATCAATGTCAATTAATTAAGACAGAAAAAGTATAAAATTCTGAAATAAACATGTCGAAATTTGTGACAAGATTGCTGACCTTCCTAATAATGCATGTGTGTCATTTTCAATTGCATGATTAAAATTTAAAAGAGAAGGTCTTAAAAAAAATTATGTTTCATTAGGTATATAAATTTAATTTCTAAAAATAAAAATTATGGACAGACCATTTAAAGACATGGTTGATATATCATCGAATAATATGGTGCAGGAGATGAAACTGCTTTTTCCTTAATCTGAGGTTTCGAGTTCGAACTAAGTATGAAAAAATCCCTGATAGGGAGCGCTTCCTCACGAATGAAGCCCTACACAGTATAAATTTAAAATAGTCAAACTCCAATACGAGTATCACATCAGAAATCAAAAGAAAAACAAAAGGGTTGATATTATAATTTATAAAGCTTAAATAAAATTATTAGTTGCCCCCCATATTTGACTTCATATAACTTTCTTGAATTCAACTCCCTTATTACTAATTTTTCCAATTTGCAAATCTAACTAATTTGATAACGACAGCCATAGCCCATAGCAATTTCTATTTAACTCACTCATTTTTTTTTAAAAATAAAATAAATTAGTGGTATATGTAATTGAAAAATACTTATTATCCTAAAATTTCACTTATGAAATTTAAAACTATAAAATAATACTAATTATTTTTACAAGACATGACTGAAAATTGATTTGCTATCGATGTTTTTTTAATAACAAATTGTTCAATAGATATTATTTGGATTGTCATTAAATTTTAGTATAGTGACTACTTTTTTTTCTTTGAAGTCAATGCTAAAAAGGGTTCATGAACGCAATTTCTATAGTAAACTCTATCATTATCATAAAGTTTTACTTGTAAGAATTGAAATTTAATGATACTAATTTTTTTCAAAGTCAATGTTAAAAAGTGATAAATAAATGCTATTTCTATATTATATTGTCCACTAGGTATCTAGGAATTATAGATGTAATGATAAACACATGACACATCTTTTTTATAATGATTTTAATTTAAATAGAGGTGATATTAGATAAAATATTTAATTTAAGCTTATTACCGATAATTACTTGTGAGTTTCGAATAATGTTTATATGATCTGATTGTATAAAGATTATTTATATTTTTGATAAACATAGTAAATTCTTTTCTAAAATCAAAGAAAAATTTAGAAGATATTTTCTAAAATCCTTTTTTTGAAATCCTTTTAGTTATTTAAATCCCTATCTTCAACTTGTTCTTTTTGGGACCTACATACAACAATTTGATCTTTCTCATTTATGAAAAAAGGGATGTGGTGGGGTTAGAAAAAGTGACTATTGTTTTTTCAAATAATACTTTTTGAAAGTACTTTTATCAAACAATAGAAAATGATAAAATGATCACTTATATTTTGAAATTATGTTTAAAATAACTTCATAGGTATATTCTGAACAGTTTTAGTCCTTTAAATTTGTTTTAAATACGTTTCTTTTGTATTGTCAATATTTATTACTTATTAAACGTTGATTGTTAGATTTAAGGGTCGGTGAAAAAACAATTAACATGGTCAAATAGTGTTTTCATAATTCTAATTAAATTTAGGGACAAATTTAATATAGTAAATAATTTATCAAACATTTAGAAAATACTATCTTTTTTACATAAGTAAATAATTGAAACTGCTAAAAAATATACATATCGAACTGTTTAGACATACTTTACATTGAATACATGTGTCTACTTATTTAATTAATTTATACAAGTTGTAAAATATCTGCTTATTCACACAAAAAAATGAAAGTTATAGATGTTTGTTGATGTTAAATTAAAGAACGTGTTTATATACTATGTTTTTAAAATTTTTTTGTGTCTTTTAATGATAAACATAATCATTTTTTTATTACAAGATCTTTTACAAGGAAAAATAGATTTTATAGAAGCTATAAAACTAATTATTTTTGCAAATATATTGGCCCTTGGATAAAATTAAAACATGAATGATTTCCATATGCAAATATCTAAATCATTTTACACGTAGATATGTGAATATTTTGAATAAAAAAAAAAGGATAAAGACTTTGACGTGTGATGAGTTAGCCACTTTTGACTAGGCATTTTTATGTCATTATAAAATAAAGATATATTATCAAAATTAATGGAACTATATCTATCATAAAAAAAAATCAAACTAATTAAGACAATTGTACATACTAAATTATAGGAGCTTCTTTTTTATTTTCCATTCCCTCACAGATTTATGACATATTCTTTGATATATACGGATTCTTATCTTTTTAAGTAATGCATATATAAATTAGATCGCAATCATTATTTTCAAAATTAGAAAAACTCTAATGTTGTTCATAATTAGATGTTCTTTCAACCTTTCCTCCGATAGCATAATATCCCTCTTCTATCTACGAAGCCTTACATAAGTTAAGTTTGATACATATTTTTTTGTTGATAGCTAACTTCAATTTTGAAAAAAAATATTCTGAATTATACACAACTAAATAATTGCAAAATCAATATAATTTAATTTTTTTTAAAATAATCAATCGAATTAAACCATAAGACTCAAAAAAACAACTCATTAACACTTAGATAAGAAAATATACAGTAACAACATATTTAGTATAATTCAATAAAATTAAACATACACTTACGCGAAAATCATTATACCTTTAACATATTCGTCCTCTTTCAAAAATGCTAACGCTCAACCTTACATTTTTTTCCGCTTTCTAAATGATTTTCATATGCTAAATAATTCATTCACACGTAGATATTTATACCATATACATTTTTGTGAAATAAATTGGATAAAGACGTACGTGTGATAAGAATGCCGGTTTTGACTAGGCATTTCTTTTTTCTATTTTAATAATATTATTTTAAACCTTAGAAAACACGTTATCGTCATCCTTTAGGTGTGTACAGACTAAATTTCGATTCGATTTTATTACATATAAAATCCCTATGTAAAACATTCAAACTCCAAAAACTTGCAATATCTTTTTCTTTTGAAATATCACAAACTATATAGTCTCATGTCATCTTGTTCCACCACCACTATCATGGGGGAGAACGACGGCGGAAGGACGGCGATCACCGCCGTCCATCCCGACATCATACAAACCTTAATTTTAACGAAACTCGACGGCCCAACTCTTATCTCCGCCAGTTTCGCTTCTTTGCAGCTGCAAAATCTTTGTTCCGACGATGAACTTTGGCGAAAATTTTGTAATTCTTCTTGGCCTTCTACTTCCGACCCACTTATCAAAAACGCTGTTGCAGCCTTTCCCTCCGGTCACCGTTCACTTTTTTCCGATTCCTTTCCGTCCATAACCCACAACCAGCCAAAACCCATTACCGGAAACAACTCAAAGCAGTATTTTCCGTCGCCGGAGTTGATATCGGCGGTCGATATTCACTTTGAGGGAAATTTATTGTACTCGAAAGTGTTGACTAACGAGACGGAAAGCGGGTGGTTCATGAGTTCGCCGTTCAGAATTGAGCTATTGGGTCATAAAGAAATTGTTCCGACGCCGGTGAAATTCGACGGCGAGGATGGAAATCGTAAATTGGAGTTACAGAAGATGAAATTGAGCTGGATTTTAATTGACCCATCGAGGAATCGAGCTGTGAATGTATCGAGTTTGAACCCGGTATCAGTCCAACGACATTGGTTAACCGGAGAATTGAAAGTTCGGTATTCGACGGTGATGGGTTCCGGCGCCGGCGATGAGTTGGTTCTGTGCGGGATAGTTGTCACGTGCGAAGGTAAAGAAGGAGGCGAATTACGCGTGCGAGAAGTAAGCATGCAAATAGAGGATATGGATGGGAAAGTTTTGTGTGGGAAGGATAGTTTGGTCATTTTACAAGAAGTTATTGAAGGAGGAAGAAAAAAAAGAAAAGAAAATGAAGAAAAAGAAAATTATGAGAATTTTTTGGAATTAAAGAAAAAATGGAAGGAAAATAAACAAAAGAAAGAAAAAAATTTGGATATGATGTGCATAGCAAGTGGAATTACAATTTTAATTTCGTTTTGGACTTTAATTGTGTTTGGTTCAAGAAGTAATGGTAGTTATTTTAGTTAGAAATATGGTGGAAAAAAAAAGAATGATAATTTATTATTATTTCATTTTATTAAATTTTTTCTCAATAAAAAGGAAAAGACAATTTTATATACATAATGGTATATTGCATGGAAAATCTTCTCTTAGGTTGTGTTAATGGTTTTTTTGTTTTTATTTCCTTGATAAATGGTTTAGAAATAGAGTGTACTAATCACTAATCACTTTTTAGTTATATTTTTGAGAGATCAGTACTGTCGCGGAGCTTCAAATTTTACAGGTGAAACTTCAAGATATTTGCCTTTTTTGCTTTCAATTCCTTGATAAATAATCTAGAAATAGGTAGTACTTACTGATCACTTTCGATCATGTCTTCGAAAATGACTATTACTATGAAATTTCAAATTAAATGACTGATTATTTTTGAATTGCTCAAACAAATATGAAGCAATTACCTAGCGTTAATGTCAAAAGTCCGATCTTATTTAATTCTTATGACACTTCATTGACTGTTAAGGTGTACCTTTGGATGCTAATAGACATGTTATTCATTGACTATTAAGGCATACCTTTGAGTGCTAATAGACATATTTGAAAAAAAGTGATTCTTTAATCCTTGAAAATAATTAGGAGCCAAACCTAATTCTATTAAGTATATATCATATATGATAAATAAGTGCAATGAAATAATATGACAATGCTATTAAATTTTGAGGGGAAAAAACATTAAGTTATACAATAATGAATTATAATGTTCTAACATTCAATGTGTTTGTGTCTATTTACAAATTCTATTTGCATCTTTTGTAGTAAATCTTTCCTTATTTGGTGAGACTATTTGGCACTTGGCACCATGGCCCAATTAAAAGTCCTTAGGAGAAGATAATATTTTCAACTTAATTTTATTTGACTCAAATAATAGTGTCAGGATTCAGGGTAATAACTCGTAAATTACATAAAAAATATAATTATATTGGATAAATTTCGTATGACGAATTCGACTAAAAAAATATATCTAAGATCTCCACTTAAAATATTTCCTGCTTAATTATGTAAGAACACGTTTAAGCTCTTTATACAAGTTTTTGTCAAACAAAATAGGCTTTTAATTGGTTTATTTATTTGTTATTATTCTAGTTTAGGCCTTGATAATGAAAATTTTCTTGATAGGAACGTTTTACTCTCGTCCCCTTTAATGGATTCAACGTGAATTCAAATTAGTGATTAACAATTTCAAATACAAAATGTTTTCCCCTTTTTTATTCCAAAGATTTTTGTGACACTATTTTAGCAATTTGGTCAGCAATAAATATATTAGAAAATGGGGTTAATAGCCTATTAAGTATTAATTAATAACCTAATAATATCTAACCTATATATATAGTCCACATATTTTTAAAAGTACTTTAAGTTGGCTGCCCAATGTGATTGACTTTTACCCAATGACTCCAAAATGGAACTCACACATCTAGAAAGAAGATTTAATAGTATTTTTTTCGTTCAACATTTGATATTTATTTTGTTATTCGATTAATTTGAATTTGAAAATCTGTATTATTTGATGTTCACTGTTCATTTTAAGATTCTAATTAATTTGAATTCACATTGTGTAACGCTCAATAAATGTAGAGTCATTTTCTACTAGGATTTTTTTCATTCATATAACTCGAATTTGAAACGTCTAATTAAGTATAAATAAATCATATTCACCTCACCACAATTTTTGACGAAAATAAAATATAAGAAAATAATTTATTTTATGAAAAAATATTCTAGAATTTTTTTTTCATTATATGGACAGAGAAGTAACGAAAATTGAACTGTTCAATTTGGAAGGGCATGACTTCAAAAATTTCAACACCAATTGAACATTAGATATGATTAGCGACGAATTTTATAAGTTAAGCGATAAAATTTGTTCGTCACTAATTTCTGATTTTTTTGTCTCTCTTGTTATTCCAAATAGAGGTGGATCTAGTATTTGATATATGGCTTCGCAAAAATTCAATATTTTTTGCCTGCATTAATATTTAGTTGTGTATCAATTATTTTTATAAATTAACTTAAAAACGTGATAGAAATTCATAAATCTTAAATCTTGAATTCGACTCCAATTTCAAACATGTCCGAATTGTGACATTTTAGTCATAGTGCAGAAAAAAGTAGATTAGAGGCTACCACTAACTTTATTTATACACAAAAATAGCTGTAATTCTTTAACTTTGTGTTTAAATAAAGGATGATAATTAATTAATTAGCTAGCTAGTGTGCAAAGGGGATAATTATTTGGATTTAAGTTATATATATTAATGCTATAGTACCCAGATGAAATTTAGCCCAAATGGGTAGTCTATTAAGTGTTTTAGTCAAAGAAATAAGAGCAATTTTCACATATATCAAACAAAAAAATCATATTTGTATGCTATAGCAAAGTGTGCATAATTGCGCTCTATAGCAAACATATTATGTATAATTCGCTATACATATACAATTGAAAGTTATGTCTATTTCTCTATACATATATACAAAAAGAAGCAATTGTATAATTCGTTGGCTCCTCTTCAGATTTGTATAATTTCGCTGGCAAGCCATTTGTATAAATTGTTGTTAGCCTCTCGTTTGTATAAATCGTTGACAAAAATATTTTTATATCAAAAATCACTCTCTCTTTCGCTTTATACAAACATAAATTATACATTATATTTGTATAATCTGTGTTTGTATAAAACGAGAAAGAGAGAAAGGCAAAAGAGAATTGGGCAGGGGAATATTTGTATTGTATAATTATAAGTGTATAAGACGAATATATATGTATTTGCATGTGTATATACAATTTTCTTTCGCTTTATACAAACATAAATTTTACATTATAT
>JAJOOR010027183.1:0-15926 GCA_036250505.1 Solanum acaule
CTGAACATGCAAACTGAGAATGCAACAATTAATCTGATAATAATGCATTCATAAACTGAGGCATGTATAACTGAATACTGAAATATCTGACCTAGCATGTGTAATTCAAGAACTAAAGAAATACATAGCTAGGGTTCTGAAATTTATGCAAGAAACGATGTAATAACATGATAATCTGATTTGGAACATTTAAATAACTAATTCATGATGATCTGTTGAAATTCTAGAAACCCTAGGTTTGTTCATAATCATGGAATCAAGAATCTGACTAAATTCTAGGGATCTAATGGATGAAAGGAACCCACTAGTGAAATCCCACATACCTGGTGACGAATTCCACGGAGAAATCTTTTGATTTCGGACTGGAACTGATGAAACCTTGCTGCGTTCTTGACCTTTTTCTCCTCTCTTGATTCTAATTTTCTAAGATTTTGATTAATGAATTGACTTGGATAGGTTTTAGTTATGTTTTTAGGCTTAAACTGATTAAAACCTCATGATTTAGGGTTTAAACAACTGTTTACATCCCTACTTTATTCAAATAGGAAGAAACGTCGTGACGGCTCAAAAAATAATCAATTAAGTCGATTTTAAAAGAATTTTAAAAATAAACGAATTTTAAAAGAGTCGCCACCTAATTTTAGGAAAACTAGGAAACCAATTAAATGATCTACAAAACCATTAGATTCTAGGTAAGGGTTCAAGTTATTCCGAAGGGAAGGTGTTAGGCATCCTTCGAAATCCACAAATATGGGTCTCGACTGAATTTATTTTTTCAAATTGAGGAGGAGATAAAAATAAATATACAAGAATAATAACAAGTAATATACACAAATAATAAAATAAAACAATAATAAATAAAAGTTATAATTCGAACTCCGTTTCGAATAGCTTAATTGGAAAACAGCTCTGTGTATCTGTAAAGACACTTAGTAAAAGTGTTAGTACTAAATAAATATGAATAAAAGTGAATAACTCAAATAATAACTTAAAAATAAAACCCGTCTTATTAACATAGAAGGCCTTGAAAATCGACGATAATTTCTTCATCGACCGTTTTGAACAAACAAAACATATGAACTTAAACTAAATTTTCGTCTTTTACAATATAAAGGCCTCCAAAACCGACAAAAAGATTTTCTCATTGGCCAATTTTAACAAATAAAATATACAAACATAAACTAAATTTTCGTCTTTTTTTTTTTTAAATGGGGAGGCCTCCAAAACCGACGGAGAGATTTTCTCATTGGCCATTTTGAACAACACTTTCTCAAATTAATTGTAAGAAGAAAATAAAATAATGCGAAATCGATCAACCGAAATCAACACCATACTCATAATAACAACAATAACATCATCATCATCGTCTCAAGATAACAAGTAACATCCACTTAACAAAAATGAATTAAAAAAAAAATCAAAGTAGCATCTATGCGAATATAGCATTGAAAGAAAATATATAAATAAAATCAAATAACAACAACAATTATGATAAGCTAGTAATATCTAATGTATTGGAAATTAAATATTTGGGCAACTGGACAACCAAAATATCAAACATAAGAAAAAATAATAAAGAAAAATATAAAATCTAAATACTGCCTAACTTATTTAATAATATAATAAAGAAATAAAAAGCAACATTCAAAGATAATGACAAAGTGGTAACAAATCACGGTGAAAGACAGTGTTAGCAATTAAATACATAATTAGCAATTAACCACAACATGAAAATTTTTAAAGAAATCAGACACTAACAACTAATTAAGATACCAAAGATCATATCATTATTGAAAAGAAATAGAACAATAAAAAGGAAGAATATTAATGGAAAAAGAAAATGAACAGACCTTCATTTGAGCTTTATTTCTTCAGTGGTAAGACAGAATAGGTCACAATTCAAGCCAGATCTGATTGTCGCTCACCGGTGTTGGAGCCACGTCAGAGATGGAGATCTTACACCTGCAAAACAAACAAAACTCGTAGAGAAAGGAAGAGTAGAGTGATACCACCATGAAAGGAGAGTGACGGGGAGGGTTGAGTCTTGTTTGTCGGAGCTACATAGTTGTTGTCTCGTTGTGCTCGCTGGATCTTGGTGGTCCGACAGCGGCTTGTTATTCCTCCATTTGCAGTGGGTTTTCGGTGGTTTGGAGGTGCTATTTTTCGCTGGCCAATGGTGGCGTTGTGGAGGAGATTTCGTCGGAAAAACTCGTGGGTGGAGCTGGTTCTTTGAGCTGCTGTTAGGACAGCATGGGTTTGGAGATGGTTTCTGGTGTAGTTTTGTGGGTGAAACTCGTTGGTGGGGGAGAGGTGGTGGCGAGATCGTTTTGGTGTCTGAGTTCGCCATTATTGGCGGATTTCAACAAGGGAAAGGGGTCTGGTGTTGTTTAGTGAGGGAGAAAGGGTTGTGATGGTTTAGGTTTGGGTGGTTATTGGTTCTTCGGTTGGATTTTGCCGGAGAAGAAGAGTGAATGGGTTTTGGGTTGTGGCGGCTAAGGGAGGAAAAAATGGGAGAGCAAAAATTAGGGTTTTTGTTCTTTAGGAAATTCTTACCTTCTTAAAAAAATTCACCATCCCTATTTTTTAACCTAACCAAAATTTATATAGGTAATAATTGTTTAATGGGCTCAATTTTTGGGCTTGTGATTGTGACCCAAAATTATCGATCAAGTAAAATATTTGTATTTGAATAAATTTTTAGATTATGCAAAATATCAGTATTAACAAATGTAACAAATAAAATGAATTAAAATAAATATAATGAACGTAACTAATGACATGTAAAAAATGCAATTTTAAAACTAACTGATAAAAAACCCTAAATTTTGATAAATAAGGATAGTTATCGATAAACTTATTTAAAATTATAAAAAAAAATATTTTGAACCATTAGATAAATAAAACTTAAAAGTTATGAATTTTTTAAAATGTTAGGCCAAAATTGGGTGTCAATAGCGACGTATCTTAGGGGTTAAACGAAATAGGAAAAGACCAAAAGACCCCTAACTTAACTGCTGTCGGAGTGACTGACGGGCCGTCATTCAATCGACGGTCCGTCGATTGGAACCGTCGGTCGAGTCTGCCCAACATGGCTTCACTAAAACGGGCTTAACTTTTTTCTCGGATGTCAGATTTTAGCAAACTCAGTGGCATTGGAAAGATGATTCAATTATCTATTTTACCATAGGTCATGGGACACACAATTCATTTTGTGCTAAGAGTTATGACCATCTGAAGTTGACCCATCAATAATTTTCATCTAACTGGTTGCTACCCTCACCTACGGTCAGACCTACGGACCGTGCATCGAAGGACGGTCCGTGCTGGTCAACCATCAATAGGGATTGAAGCTGGGCTTTAGGGGCATTGATCCACGGATACGAACCACAGTCCGTGACCTGACCTACGGACCGTAGGTCCGGCCGTGGGTCAACACTTAGCCGAATTTCTAGCTTAGTTCTAAGGGATGTTGCTAACACGAACCACGGACCTGCAGGACGGACCGTGGGTCCTCCTACGGTCCGTGGATGGTGCCGTGAGTGCCACCTGCAACACCAAAATTCTACAATCTAGTCTATTTTCGGATACAGGGTGTTACACGCCTGATCCATGGGCTATAAACACACGAAAAATTGAGGAATTTGGGTAATTTCTAAATAAGGGCCTGCAAATGCGGAAATGAGCGTGAAGAAAATGGTGTGAGTATACATAGTGGTTCCCCAACTCATTGTTGAGGTCCTTAAAAAGTTTTTTGAGAAAAACAAGATTGGGTGTTCCAGGGCTCCAGATCCATGGGCTATAACACACATACAATTGAAGAATTTGGGTAATTTCTGAAAAAGGGCCGGCGGAAATGGGCTTGAAAAAAATAGTTTCAATATACGTTGTTTTACTTAAAAACATATATAAGAGAAAAAATGACTAAATTTTGAAAAATCGATTAAACTTATGATTTAAGATAAATCGAATTTCCAAAAGAACAGAGTCGCCACTTAATTTTTAATAAAAATCAAAAAAAAATTTAAAGTTTTCAAAAGATTTAAACAGATAAAACCAATTGAAAATAAAGGGTTCAAAGTTCAATGTATATTCCGAGAAGGTGTTAGACCCTCGAAATGCCCATTAACTTGCGGTTGACCAGCGATTTGACCAAAAATGATTTTGACTAATTTTAAAATTTTAACTAAGTAAAAAGAACTCATGACGACTTTGACTAATTTTTGAAATTTTAACTAAGTAAAAGAACTCATTTATTTTAACCATTTTTTAAATTTTAACTAAGTAAATGAACTCATTTATTTTAACTATTTTTTAAAGGTTAACCAAGTAAATGAACTCATTTATTTTAACTTATTTATTTATTACAATTATTATTTTTTATCATTTTTTATTTATCTTAAGGGGGAATGGACTAAAGGGGGATTTTCTAAAGGGGAATAGTTCATGAAATGTCAACAAGACTAATATTAAAATAAAAACTAAGTAATAAAATATATACTTTAATTTGAAAATAAAATGAAATGACCATTCTTGGGAAATTTAATTAAATTAAACCATAAGATAATCAAAACGTTAGCTAAATACAACAAAATAAAGAAGAGAAAGAAGAGGAGTATTGAAGTTGGGGCCAAAGGCCCAAATTCTCAATCTTAATAACCTGTCCTAAATCTAAAGTTGCCAAATAATGGGTTAGCCCATTTAAATCCAAAAGTTGCTGGTACTCATTATATTGGGCCTTTGGGCCCATTTTTCGCCACCTGGATCTGCTGACACAAAAGAGATTGAGCTTTGACCCGTTTGCATTTTGAAAGCATGTATACACATGCGCATATGGTGTATACGAACGTATACGGTTCACTTATGGACTTTCTCGAATCTGTAATTAATTCTCGCCCCTGTAATTTCTCCCTTTTCACTTCGAAGAAGATGATGCTTTTGAAGAGATTCGACTCGATGCGAAGATCGAGTCCAATGGACTCGGGTGGTGTCACATGAAAAATAAAATAAATTAGTGAGGGGGCCATGTTTAGATGAAATAAATATATTTGATGCAGGCCATATTTTGGTAAATTAATTATTAGAACACCTATTCAAAACACCCAGTTGGAGAAAAGGCTGTCAATAGCTTATCTCAAGCCGACAACAATTTAATTTGAAAGCAATAAAACACATACATATGAAGAATTGATCTTAATCCTACGACAGTAAGCAATTAAGCAATTAAGTCACTACAGGAGCTTAAGTATTTTAACAAAAAAAATAAAATAATAATAATAATAAATAAATAAAATAAAATAAATCAAACAAAGCATAGCCTAGATGAAGTGAGTCTACCAGAAAAGGAAACCAATTCTTGCAATAGTGAAGTAGAAGTAATCCAATGGGATGCTCGACTCAAAACGAATAATAAGAGAAAATGAGCAAATTAGTTTTCATACTACCAGCTAGCTGTCGTACTGAGAACAAAAGCCACAACTATAAAGAGTCATTCGATACACATTGATGAGAATGTCCGAACACATGAATACGGTAGAGAATAGACACATGACAACTTCAAAAAAAATAAAAAAAATACCATAAACAAATCTCCTAGAGCTAAACAAATCTCCTAGAGCTAAACAAATCTCCTAGAGCTAATACAAATAAATAAGTGATAAGACCTCAAACAAAGCTTGATCACACTATAATATAAAGGAGAAGCTAAATTCGAGGGAAGGGAGAAAACAAGCCACCTAAATACCCATTCCTACCCTAAACAGAGGCTTAAACTAGCAAACTAACAAATCTTTCGATCTGCCATAACCAAGGGATTCCAATGCTTTCTTAACTCATGAGTCGAAATAATGGCGAAATAAGAAAATTCCAACAATGAGAATATGAACTCGGGAGGAGGGAAACATAACACTTGCAACGAAAACGGAAACAAACAACAAACAACATGGACTAGCGAACAAGATTCATCACTGATTTGCAGCTAACAACGAGTCAAAAATGATCCCAAACAATAACGTGTACTCAACTTCGCATAGCCAAAAATCTAACAGCAGCACATTAAGAGTAAAAAGAAAGTTTGAACCAAAAAATGAGTATTACCTGTAGAGATGCAGCGAAATGGGACAGCTAACGAGCTCAATTTTGACTTCCACCACACGAACCCAAAGCTCGAATAACACGCCAAGAGAACCCAAAGGAAACCCGAATAATAAATTTTCCGAAACTCTTGAACTAGAGAGTCTTTCAAGAACTTTTTCGAATGTAAAATCGACTCTTCCCAAACCTTGGTAAGCTATATTTCGTGGGCAATTTCTGGCCAACCTATATCTCTTTAAAAAAAATTTCCTCCCAATTCTTTCTCAATAATTTTCTCTTGACACCAAAATTTCCAACTTCAAAAAAAAAGGCCCCCCCTACAAATGAACGGAAGAGATGATTATATAGGGGAGATTTAGGGTAGATTTTTGGGGGGGAATTCGGGTGAAATCTTTGCCATTCAAAATTCGAAATCAAAATCCTTTCACCATTGAAGTGAGGCATACTTTTTTCTGAAATTTTCGCCCTACTCTGAAAGAGGAAAGGGGAAGGAAATGCGTGCTGCTTTTCTCTGCACAATTCGTACGACGGAGAGGGACACGCGGACTGCTTGCTGGACTCGGGTCACGATTTCGGGGCTGCGATGCTGTTGCGACGTTGCTGGACTGCTGGTATGTTTCTGGGCTGCTGAAATCATTTCTGGGCTGCTGCCCGTTTCTGCTCAAGTTTTGGTCTTTGCTGAAGGAAGAAGAAGAACGTAGAACATAGTGGTGGGGTCGGTTTGGTGCTGGATACGCTGTACGTATGGAATTGTGCTGATGGTATTGTTGTATGTTGGTGGGCTGGGAATAATTGGACAGAATTGGGAGTGGGTCGGTTGGGCTTGGGAAATGGGTACTTGGAATTGAAAAAATAAAATGGGTTATGGGAGTTGGCAAATGGCTTGATTTGGTTTAGAAGAAAAAAGTTCTATCGGATTTAGAAATTAGCCAAATTTAATAAACTAGCGAATTCGATTACAAATTAAATAAGACGAATTAATATTACTTAATTAACGAGCTTCTTAATCTTAACGAAATAAAATAATTAACTTAATTATAAACTAATTACTTTAATCAATATAAATGACTAAATAACCAAATATTTAAATAAAGCTAAAATCCTTTCGAGACAATTTTCGAACATTCGTAACATATACTAATTAGACACATAATTATATAATAATTAACTTAATTATAAACTAACTAATTAACTCAAAATTGTAAACTATTAGATAACTAAACAAAACTAACCAAATATCTAATTAAACAAAATCTTTTTGAGACGATTTTCCAATATTTATAAAATACACTAATTATATACATAATTATATAAAATACATATTATTATTTAAAAATTATAACAAGTGACAAACTATTTGAAATAACTTGCAAATTATTCTATTATATTTTTTTCGAAATTTCTAAAATTAATTACTTTAAATCATTTGAACATTAAGAAGCTCGAAATTAATTATTATCGGGAGGGTCAAAATTAGGTGTCAACATACGTGGTGGTTCCCCAACTCATTACGGTGGTCCTAATAAAAAAAATTAAAAAAAAACTTTTTGTGTGCTCCAGGGCGCCAGATCCATGGGCTATAACACGCGAAAAATCAAAGAATTTGGGTAACTCCTAAAAAGGGACTTTAAATGCGGAAACGATCGTGAAAAAAATGGTGTGAGTATACGTGGTGGTTCTCAAACTCATTACGGAGGTCCTTATAAAGTCTTTTGACAAATAAGTTTTGGGTGCTATGGGGCACTAGATCCAACACATAAAAAATCAAGGAATTTGGGTTATTCCTAAAAAAAGGGCCTGTAAATGCATAAATGGGCATGGAAAAAAATGGTGTGAATATATGTGGTGGTTCCCCAACTCATTACAGAGGTCCTAATAAAGTTTTTTGAGAAAAAAAATATTGGATGCTCCGAGGCTCTAGATCCATGGGATATAACAAACATAAAATTGAAGAATTTGGGTAATTCCTAAAAAAGGGCCTATAAATGCGAAAATGAGCATGAAAAAAAGTAGTTTGAGTATACGTGGTGGTCCCCAACTCATTATAGAGGTCCTCATAAAGTTTTTGAAAAAAACTTTTTGAGTGCTCCAGGGTGCCAGATCTATGAGATATAACACAAGAAAAATCAAGGAATTTGGATAACTTCTAAAAAAGGGCATGTCTATGCGTAAACAGATGTGAAAAATAATGTGAGTATACGTGGTGGTTCCCCAACTCTTTACGGAGATACTCATAAAGTTTTTTGAGAAAATTCTTTTGGGTGCTCCACGCCGCCAGATCCATGGGCGATAACACACGAAAATTTGAGGAATTTGGATAACTCCTAAAAAAGGCTTGTAAATAAGGAAATGGGCATGAAAAAAATGGTGTGAGCATAAGTGGTGGTTACCCAACTCATTATGAAGGTGCTTCGAGGCACCATATCTATGGGCTAATATACACACGAAAAATTGAGAAATTTGCGTAATTCTTTTAAAAGGATCTGTAAATACGAAAATAGGCATTAAAAATGATGTGAATATACGTGGTGGTTCCCCAGCTCATTACAGAGGCCTCATAAAGTTTTTTCTTTGGTTGTAGTTCATCGTCTCACCTCTCTTCCTGATCAAAAATTTTTCTCCAATGTAACAACATAATCCTTTGGTTTCCATGGAAACCAAAGGGTTTTAAGCTTGAAAATGCTGATTAAATTGGTAAGGATCTTCTTTTCTTTATTTTCTAATTAAGGTTTTGTTCGCGTTTTTCCTATTGATTAAATTTCTTGTTCCGTTATCATCCGACCATGAAATTCTTAACATTGTTGGAGATCCACATCGACCAAAAATAGTCATGAATAGAGGAGAGAATGTTAAATCCTATGAAATTAAACAACTAAAAAGAGTTTAAAATATTTTGAGTCTTGTTTTGATGTCAGTTTTAATGGAGGAGAAGTTAAATAGGAAGAAGAAGAATATTGTTGAGGTTGGAAACTAAAAATTGAAGGAAATTTTTTTATAAAAACAAAAAGAAAGAAAAAAGCATGATGTAACGTTTTTCTAACCTTTCACGCACTAAAAAGAAATTATAACATCAAACTCACTAATTTGGGATAGAAACGGATAATTTGTGCCAAGTTTAAAATATTTTTGATACTTTTCTCTTTTTAAAACATAATGATATTTTTGTGATAACGTAACCAATTATATTTATTCATCAAGTTGTTGTTACTATAAAAATTTATATCTATATCTTAAAAAGTATCATTGGATGCACCTTTGACTTTAGATGATAACAATTCAGAAGTAGAGAAGTACATAAATTGATAAGTTAGGATGTGAAACTTCAAAAAAAAATAAAAATGAGAGCCTTGGTCCCATTAGCCCTTTGTGTGTAATTTCTAGGAGAATCAAGAAACCTCTCCCACCAAAAAAAAATAAAAAATCATTTGAATGGACATATAAAATCAGCCATATTTCTTTCCCAGAGAATTATTACTATCTGATTTCACTCATATTTCGCCTTCCCTCTCAAAAGGTATGCTTTCCAATTTTCATTTCTCTTTAAAGTTTTCAACTTTACAAAAAAAAAAATAAAGATCATTTTGGGGAGGTCATCGATATGCTTTGATTATGTTTTTTTAAAAAAAATTGGTAACTTTATATGCTTTGATTATTGTTTGAATAGGACTCATGCGCTTTAGCTGATATTAATCACAATTTGGGTATATCAAATAAATTGTACAGTTACCCGTTAATCTCTTTCAATTTGTTTCATAATTGGTTGAGTACAACTATAATGATTGATTCAAGTATTTTAGTTGACTACAAAGTGTGATAATGGTGAGACTTTATTCTATTAGGAGGCCACTAAGCTATTTCAGGACTCGTTTGGTGTAGGGTATAAGGTATAATAATTCCAATATGAAATGTAAGATTATTTTATTCCATATACATGGTGTAATAACTTATCCAAGATCGCGGTAAAAAACCAAACTTTGCAATCTTGTGCTTTATCTTAGAACACAATATCCCAAACTCTTGGTTACAAGGGTGGTTCTACTAAAACTGTGGCTTTTGACCCTGTAAATATTTGAGGTCTAAAAGCAACTTAAAACGTGTATATTTGTAAAATTTTGAAGCCAGATGGTGTTCCGCACTCTATTTTGTTGTAAGTAATTCTTTTCTTTCTCTTGAAGAAAATCAAATCGATTATAAGAATTAACTACTTTGTATTTTAAGTAGCTAACTATATAAAGAAAGTTGAGGCGGAGGCCACCTATTTTATTGAGCCCCTGGTTATGGTTAGCTGTAATGAGTGTGTTTTGAGTAGTGGTGTTACATTTACAAGCTAAAATGAACCAAGGCTGGATAATAATTGGTCAAGAGGCATGTTTCTGCAGAAGCCAGTTACAATGTTATTACCAACATTATTTGGGACATACTGGCACAGAAGTTACAAAGCCTCGAGAAGATAGAATTCTGAAATTCGACTTACCTGTCCTATTAGCAATGAGAAGGAATGATAGAGATGGGTGTTGGCTTGACATGTTAGCCAAAGAAGCACAGACAACTGCCAGTCTCGCTCCGTACTAGGTGGAGTGACTAATTTACTTTTGCATTATTACATCAAAATTTATATCTCCATTCATGGCTATGTTGCTGCTTCTTCAGTGTAATAAAGGGACTGCCCCTAGATATCCATCATTCCCATCGAATTACTTAATACGGAGGAACACTTGCTCAAAGTCATATACCTAGAAAAAGATAAGCTATTCTGCATCAGAAAATATATGCAGGGAGTAGAAAGGTTTTTCTTGGTAGTATTATGTAACACAGATGATCTATTTTCCACATTTGAGCTTTGCTTTGTCTTTTCTGTTTTTGTTTAGTTTAAAATCTAATAAATGTGACAATGCTTCACCAAGAAAGTGATTTTGCTTTACAGTACATCAAAAGTCTAAACAAAAGACTCCCTCCGTTTCAATCTGTTTGTATGATTTTGACTTGGCATGGATTTTAAGAACATAAACAAGTTTTTTGAATCTTGTGGTCTTAAACTAAAGAGATGTCGAATGTACCAAAATTTCTTTTAATCTTGTGCTCTTAAACATGACATGTGGAAAGTTGATATTAAAGAATTGTCAAAAAAGGAAAGAAATATTATTTTTTAAACGGGCGAAAAGGAAAGTAAGGCAAACAAATTGTAACGGAGGGAGTAACATTTTTTGATGAGGAAAGTGATTTTGACTTGGATATAATTTAAAGAAGAAGTCATTGATATTCGATATGTAACAGTGATTAGTTTTATCAGAGATGTAGAAGAATTTGGACTAGAAGGGACTAGGGGGAGGGGGTAAATGAGTGGAATAAAATGAATAGCATGGAAGACTCATGAAGGAATTATTTCTTTGTTGTGATACTTTTAGTCTGAAATGTTGTCAGTAAGATATTTTTTCAATCCGGATATTTATGTTGTTGCTTTCTCCAAACTCGTTTATGCTTAACTGCGTGCATGTTTAACCCTTGACTGGCCTTATTCAAAAAGAAAGGGAAACATGTTTAACATTTGATGCTCGGATTCTAGCTTCTTCTGTTTTCACTGTTAATTGCTATTGATCTTACTGGGGACTAGTCATATAAGTATTCAAGTAGATTTTGATTGTTGAATCTTATTGATCTGCTCTGCTGTTTGGTCGTTTCTTAGGTTACACATTTCCACTTTCCTGGTTAGGGCTACCTCAGAATTTCAGCAATGGTATGTTGTACTGTTATCTTTTTTATTATTGGTGCAATGTTTTCCAGGATATGCTTGCCAATCCATTCTTCCTTGAATTTGAGTATCATTGTTTGGCTGGTTTGTTGGGTTTTTTTTCATTGTTTTGCTGGTTTATAGAAGTCTTTAAAATTATATTTGATAATGTTTGGATCTTCGATTTTAATTCTTCAACCTATATCAAATTGATACACTGTTTCAATATGGAGGGAGGAGGGAAACATTGATGTATGTTTTGGGACTCAAAATGTTAGGCACCACCTTTGTGCTTAATGAAATGACTCTCTTTATTCTGTGATAAGTTTGTAGACATGATTCCTTATCTGGATGATATTCAACTCAAGCTTTTGGTAGTGGTAAGAGCGCAATGCTTGATGTGTGGGTTTCTCTACTCTTTTGGTATACTCTACTTGTATAGAATCTCCCAACATTAATCAAATCATTTAAATTATTAAAAAAACGGTAAAGAGAATATTACATTAATATCCTGAGAAATTAGCAAATGGGGCGATAAGGAAGGGATAACATTTGTGGTAAAGACCTTCCATCTTCAACTATGAGGTTAGGATTCGAGTTATCAAGGGAGCAAAATGAGAAAAAAAAATATCATGGGTGGGGGATTTCTAGGGGTGGAGATTAGCTTACAAAAACACAATAAATCCTTAATCCCAGGCTTGTTGGATCTGAATCCTTAACTATCCATTTTGCTCAATTTGGACCCATCCAATTCCAGTATTCAACAATTTAAGTTCTCTATCACTAGAGTTCCACAGTTTCTATTAACATGCAAATCTTTAACAAGCTCTAAGCAAACATTAGACCTAATGTAAACTTCCCAACATGACTAAACTGTAATTTCAACTAGTTATGTTCTATTTCTTTTTGCTAAATATGCATAAATTCCAAGAGATTGTAGGTCTTTCAAAACAACTTCTTTCCGTTTGACTTTAGGTTTACCTCTTTCTCTTAACACCTTCACTGATTATAGTTTCACATTTATAGATTAGTGCATCAGAGGTCAATGTAGGACATGATTAAACTTTCTCAAATGACCTTCTCTCATTTTATCCTTTATGTGTGTTACTTGTCCCGTCTGCTGAACATGAACATTCTGAATAAGTGTGAAATCACCTAATACTTGCATGTTGAATGACTTCCACTCAGTGCCGTAAGATGCTGCATTTTGTGGCATTTCTTTGATAAAATAATTAAGTAGGCAATAATTTACAGTTATGTCTAATTTAGTCCTTGGTTTTGCATCGTACCAGTCAATCTTTTAAGGGTAATCTCTTTTTAGTTCTAATGTGGCCAATGTGATTGAGGTCAATGAAAAATGAATTATTTAGTTAGAGATCTAGTTTTTACCTTTAAGCTCTATAAAATTTTCAAAGTATTTGTCTCCAGTATGCTTTTGTTCCTTCTGCCATTGTCAATTATGCTTCCGTTACTTAGCTAGGTTGCACTGGCAACCATATTTGATGGCTAAGTAAAAAGAGTTTAACGACTAATCATGTGACCTCCCCTCTGTCCCCTAGACAAAGTATTGTTGAGGATTCATATTAATGGGCTAGTTTTACATTGGCTATTGCATCCCTCCTCTTTTACCCGAGCTCACCCAGGCAGAGTAATCCCCCCGTAAACAAAGTAAAATCATTAAGTTTGAAACTCTTTTACCAACACGGTTCTTATCATAGAAAAAGTGGATATTTCAGGCCATAGCTCACATTATGTCAATGTTTGTTGATATTGTTTTATTTCTTCAAGTTCATGAGCCATGTACTTACGTGAAATGGTATCTTATTTCGGCAACTATGCAATCATGTTGTTCTTGAGGCAGGCTGCAAAAATTCTTGCTAATTTAATTGTAATGGGCTCTTCTATATTGGCAAGGGCTTTTGTTCAAGCATATCGTCAGGCATTGTCCAGTAAGTATCTTCTGAATTCATGTTCCTTCTTTTTTGAGAATAACTTTGTACTCAATTAATCTGAGTCATTCTGTTCTGCATCATAACCATTTCGGGGCTGTTGGGGTGTTTGGTTTGTTTTTTCTTGCTTCCATGCACATCTTGCTCACTCTGTACTTAACTGCATCCTGATGGCAGATGCCTCGAAGAATGGTGTTGCTCAAGAAGCAATGCAGAATATTAAAAGATCTAGCAAAACCATGACGGAAGCAGAGGCAAGACAGATTCTTGGTGTCACAGAGGATTCATCATGGGAAGAAATTGTGCAGGTTCATTTAAATGTTTGCCGTTATCTTGTGACACTGCTTTTGTCTTTAATATGACATTAATACGTCGCTTCTCATTTTTCTTGCAGAAGTATGACAACTTGTTTGAGCGAAATGCTAAAAACGGGAGTTTTTACCTTCAATCAAAGGTACATAGAGCTAAAGAGTGTTTGGAAGAAGTTCACAAACCTAAAGAACCAGAAACAAAATAAGAAATCTTGTGCTGATGTTTAGTGTATATTCTTGCTGCTAATGATTTACCTAGCTAGTTCCTTGGATCTTTGTCGAAAATTTTATATTTTGGTGACAGCAGTTGAGGTTTCTGTTCAAGAACTTCAATGTAGTGAGTGTGTTAGACACAACACAACACAACACACTCGCACCATTGTAGTATACATGTGTAAAAAGGGATCAATTTCTTGAGTAGCTAACAAAAAAAGAAGTTGAAAAAACTTGATGACATTTTCGTCCATTACTTTAAGTTGGATTCATTAATCAAGCTTCTTATATGGTGATGTTTAAGTCACAGCAAAAATGCTATTTATCTTGCATTATTTCGTTATGTTAAAACATTGTGATGCATAAAATCGTTATAGTTTAAAAAGCAAGGCAAATGCCTCTTATACTAGCTTAATTTTTATCGTCACAAAGGAGCAAATAGTTTGAAAATACATGTACTTCATCTGTTTGCATCAAATCAATAAATGTTTGACATGTGTTTGTACATAAGTTTTTTCACTTATTTACTTAATTGTTTGCATCAAATCAATAAATGCATGACATGTGTTTGTACATAAGACTTTTTGCTTATCAAATCACTTAATCATGATAAATTGATATGATTAGATATAAATATGAGGTGCGAGTAAATTTTTAGCAATTAAAACTTTAAGTACCTATGTTATGACCAAAAATTATATCACATGCATATTAGAGATCCCAACGACTCAATATTTACATCATCCCTGTACTCCATTTTTTCATTCTTCCTTTGCCTTCGTTCTTTTTTCCACAAACTAAGTGTATTATCCTATTTCTTTTTTTCTTTCTCTATATAGCCTTTTGCCTTCTTGTTATAACATGTTTGCAAAAAAAAAAAGTAAAAATCTAGAGCTTCGTTTAACATGATTCTCAAGGTCTCACGAGAATGTATGAGAGGAACAAGAGGATTTGCACATTGTCAGGTCTAACAAGATTTTTTTTTTCATTCTCGAGGCTTGAATTCGAGATCTTTGATTAAAGGTGGAAGGATCTCAACCATCTCGCCACAACTCATGTTCGTACTTTTTAGATACAGCATGATATATATAATACTGATAGGGGAGTATTAGCCAATTTAAATTCCTTTTTCATCCCAACTTGTCAAACTCGTACAAGTTGGAACCTTTATCAAAAATAATTATGCAATGATTTGTAAAACTATAATAATGCCTGAAATTTCAATGAATTGCAGTTCTGAACTGTTTTATTTTCTGGTAATGATTACAAAAATATGAGGAAAAATTACATATTCACAGATGGTGATGAACTTGCAAGTGAGTAAAATTAAATGTATGATAATTAGTGAAGATGAATATTACAAGGTCAAAAACTGAGAACTTCACCATCTTCATCATTTGGGAAGGTAACACATTTGAAAACTTTGCATTTTGAGCACAATAAGTATCCCGACTGCGCGGTAACATCAAGAAAAAACTTATTGGAATTATATTCCATGGAAAAATAATGGAATGTGAGATGATAACAATTTCTAGAAGAATACAGTAAAAAGAAAACACTTACAGCTCTACATGATGGACACCGACGATAAATTTTGTTAGTCTCAGATTTCACATTGGTCTTCTGACCTTTACA
>JAJOOR010027184.1:0-20000 GCA_036250505.1 Solanum acaule
CCCCCCCCCCCCCCTCCCCTTCAAATACTAATTTAGATATTATTTTTTTTTAAAATAAAAAATTCTACCCACTCCACCTAACCTTCCGCTTCCAATTTTTTTTCTCGTTCTGTGTTAGCTATATACGTATAGAAAACATATTTTTTACTTGCTGCAGCAAGACTCATTTTAAAAAAATTTTTTTATTTATGTGATATTCGGTACACAAGTAGAAAAAAAATCCTAAAAATATATATACATATCTAACACAAAATGAAAAAAATGTAAAAAATAAATAAATAAATTAGGAGCGGAGGGTTAAAATATGATGGGGTAGAACTTTTATATATAAATAATATCAAATTTTTTGAGGGATGAGTTGGTGGGGTGGTTTTGGGGGGAGGGGGGCGGGGAGAGGGTTAAATATGATTTTTATAAAAATATTTTATATAAGAATTTTTTTAAAATAAAAGTACGGGGAATTGTCGGGGGCGGGGGGAGGGGGGGGGGAGGTTGAGAGGGGATGATGGAGTGGGGTAAGAAAAATAATTTAATATTTTTTATTTTTTTCGATAGTAATACTTTAATCTTTAATTTTAATTAATATTAATAGTTAATTATTTAATTTTTGTCAAGGTGAAATATTTTATCCATGTGGAATTACATGTGTCAAGGTTTTTTAAATAAAAGAATGAGTGCATTACACACACTACTGAGGTGTGTTTCTCAAACTAATAAGTGATAGTTTATAAATGAAACTCATACTCTCAATAAGGTAGGTATGAAATTCAAAAAAATGATAGTTTAGGTGTGTTTTTGACATTTATCTCAAAAATATTTGTCATTTTGAAATTTTGACAATAATTATTTACTTTTTTAGCGCTGAACTCAGTTATTTAGATTATATTTAGATATTCAATAATATTTTTAAATATACGTTTAATATAAAAAAGATTTGGTAAAAACTCATTTATTTCCTTGGATAGTATTTTTCTAAAAAGAAATATTTTGGAAAGGAAAAACTTGTATCAAGCACACCTTTCAAGTACAAAAAAAAGAGAAAAAAGATGTACCCACTTATTGACAAGATTCGGAGAGATTTGATGATCGTGTAAAGTTGTACGGATACATATTAGTCAACCGTCGGCTGCCGGTGCCACTGCGCCAGTGTCCTTTTAAGTCCTATGTTCTTGCTTTCATACTAGGAAACAGTAACGGTAGATGATTCGGAACAAAAATACAAAACTAGTAGTATATATAAGAAGTTAAACAATAGATGAATAATTAGTGTTTGTACGTGTCACAAATTAATGAGCATAAAATTTATGTTAAAGTTGACTTGTTTATATATTTATATTATATTGTATTATAAAAACATCAATTATAATATTGATCTACAAAAATATTTCGATAATACTGATTGAGCTGCATATCTTTTAAATCATATATCTATTAGCTACTTGATATATATATATATATATATATATATATACACACAAGACACAGGTGTCTATGCTAGTAAGGACTCAATATATATTATTATTTTGTCTCAATTTATGTGATATAGAATCAATTAAATTTTAATATGATTTAAAAATATTTTAAGTTGTTAATTATTGTAATTTATAGTACTATGTAATTTTTTAAATAATATATGTTACTTCCCTTATCTCAATATATGTACCACAAATAAAATTTCAAGAGTCAATATGTTGTTAATAATTGAGATTTACAATACTTTTTACCTAGTTTCTAAATTAAATAATACATGTTATTTCTTTTGTCCCATTTTATGTGACATAGATAGATTAATTTTATGAATCAATCTAAAAAAAATTTATAAGCAATCGATTTTTTATATGTTTTTATCATGATTTGTAGTATATTTTACACAGTTTTTAAATATATAAAAAAATTAAAAAATAAGACAAACAAATTAAAACGGGAGAAAAAAATAGGCAAATATATATGTAAGTTTGGAACAACACAGGTGAAGCAAGAATGTTGATTGTCACCTGTATTATCCACACTTATATATAAGTAGTGGATATATATATGCCAGTATGGGCAATATACAGTAAAACCTCACTAAATTAATATAGGTGGGATCATGAAATATTATTATATTATAGAGATATTATTTAATCGATGAATTAATATTTATTAATTTAAAGAGTGTTTTGTGAAAACGTGATTCATGAACTTGAGATCATGATTAATGATCCCGGTTACCGCAAGAAAATTGATGTCAATAACCTTTTGGATTACCCGGATGAATACATGTTCACAAGTCCATTACTTAAAAGAAATTGTGGATACCATTTGAAAAATAATGTTGATGATGAAGTTGAAGATGTTACAATACCTTTGCAACCAGTTACGCGTAAGGAAACATTTATCGCATCTTGAACTCTTCACAATTTTATGGGGCAGTTCGAAAAGACGACACCAGAACTTTTTGATGCAATAAGAAAAGTTAGAGATGAACTTCAACTAGATTTAAAGTTTAACAAAAAACAACACAATAAAATTATATTTCACTAAATTGTCTTAGATGTATTTGTAATTTTAAAGAATTATTAATTTATAATATTGATGGGACCATATTTTTATATAGGGGTCTTCTGAAAATATAATATCTTATTATCTTATCGAAATGAATGATTTTTTCCATTGGCCCAAGTCGGAATCAGAAAAAAATATTATTTTAGAGAGGTTATTAATTTACTGAGTATTAATTTCATGAAATTTTATTGTATGTTATTCTTTTAGTCTCAACAGTGTTTTAAAATACTCTGTTGGGATTTTCCTCGGGGCTCGCCTTGGAGCAGGGCTCTAGCAAAATGCCCCGAGACTCAAATGTGAGGCATAGTTCTGTAAGAATTACGCTCTAAGCACGCTCAACATTCAATGCTCGGACCTCACCTAATAGATCTTAATCATATTATGTGTTAAATTCTTTAGTTAACATTGTACACCCTACGCGCCTAATTTCTTTTTAATGCCTAAAAGTGTGCTTCTAACTTGGCTTATTAAGACACTGCGCATTGTATACTGCATATTAATACAGAATGTGTGTAGTATAGCAGTGGTACTATAGTTGCTTTTATTTTTAATTATTAAATAGAGAAACATTAGTTTTGAAAAGTTAGAACTAATCAAAAAAATTGATAAATAAAAACTTACAGAAACAAGTTGAATTTAGCAATATTGCAAATTGTAATTTTTTAAATCAAATTAATTAAATGTGTTTATGAAATAAATTGTGTTGATTGTTAGGAGTATTACTTTTTTTATTCTAGTTTATATTACTCACTTATTTTTAGTTAATCTAAAAAAGAAGGACATATTTTTATTTTTAATAACAATTTAACTTTAAAATATCTATATTATTTTTAATGAAATGTCTATAAATCATTTTTTTTTTAAAAGAAATGATTTATAGTTATACAAATAGTCATCACTAATTTTTTAGACCATAAGTTTCAAAAATATTAATGTGTTATATATTTTTTTTAAAACGTAAAACGACTACGAATGACAACAATTAATTGCTTAAAATATTTTCAAAACATATGGACAAATCGGTTGAATCTTAAAATTTCATTTGTGCCACATAAATTGAAAGAGGAGGACTAATATATATTAGCTACAAATTAAGTTAAAATCTTATAAATTACAATGATCAACAATTTAAAATATTTTTAAAATATTAAATATTTTATTAACTTTCTAAATTTTATATGTATCCCATAAATTAAAACAAATAAATCGCATATACTGAATCTGTGCTGGCACAGACTCCAATATTCTCGTATTTTTCTATTATATAGAAGGGAGAGTTTTCAAACTTTCAACATGGCTGCTTTTTGCCATATTTAGAAAAGCTCAAGTGCAATTTGGCCATTGCCCCTTGCAATTAATGTTTAGAATTACGGTATTTGCTACCTTTTGCTCCTTAAAACTCTTGTATGGCAGTGCTTTATAATTGTACCTTTTCTTCTTTAGACAAAAAAAACCAGCCAACATCTCCATAATGACACATATATCTATCTTTATTTAATTTAAGTGGGCCCCACCAACTTTATCATCTCGGCTGATCAATACTATTGTGTATTTTTTTATTTTAATTATCATGTCTCTCCTTTTTTAGTTGATTACATATTTAAAAGATAAAAATAAAGTGGATATTAAAACAATTAACAATTTAGTATACTTAAAAATAAATTTTTTTTATATATATATATACAAAATACATAAAAAGTACTATTTATCACAATAATAAACAATTATTTGACACTTTAAATTCTATCAATACCATATAAATTACGATAAAAAGAGTAACATATAATATTTAAATATATTTTAAAATAATATAAGTAATGCTATAAATTACGATAATTAACAGCTTAAATATTTAAAAGTTATATAAAAAAGTTTGATTGACTCTCTAAATTCTATTGGTACCACATAAAATGGATTATATGATAAACATATATTGTTTGAAATTGACGAATAGAATAATTAACAAAAAAAATCGCTGGACTCCAAAAAATCTATCAATTAATGCCACATAAATTGAGACATGGAAAGTAACATATATTATTTAAAAATTAAGTTAAAAATGTACTATAAAATACAATAATTAACAACTTAATATATTTAAGAGACATATATAAAATGGTTAATTTTTGAAATCCTACATGTGCCACATGAATCGGAACAAAGAGAATAATAAATATTATTTTCAAAATTATAAAGTACTATAAATTAGAATAACTAACAATTTAAAATATTTTTAAAATTATATAAAAATTTCAATAGCTTCTTCAGTTTCATAATATCACATAAATTTAAAAAAGTAAATATATATTGGGCCCGTACTGGCACGGGGTTCTGTATCTAGTTATTATTAGTTATATAAGAGAGAGTTACAAATAAAGCAACCACCCACCGTCTACATGCATGCTTTCTAGGATTAAGATTGAATTTAAGGGTTGTTTTGGTCATTTAAGGATTCTCACTTTAGACTTGAAGCTTTAATTGTGTTGTACTAATAGTTTTGTTGTGTGAACATTTCCAATTAAAGACAAAAAATTACTCCTTCTATCCCTAATTACTTGTCCACTTTTTTTTAGTTATCCCTAATTACTTGTTCATTTTGACAAATGAAGAAAGAACATTTTTTTACCTATTATATCCTCAATTAATTACTTTAAAAAAGGCAGAACTTCTTGAAAACTTAAATTTTTTTAATTCATCCACTTCATAATTAATAGGGATAAAATGATAAACTCACTATATCAATAATTATTTTCTTAATAAGCGTATCATTTTAAAAGTAAATAAGTAATTAGGAATAAAGGCCTGAATTGGTTAGTGAGTTGGTGAGCTACATCCCCGGGCTACATTATAGAAAAGTATGTTGGGAATTCCCCGTGGGACAATATGAGTACCTCATTTGTAGTTTATACCTTTTCATGTGGGTCTCGGTCTCACCAAGAGTTGAAGATACCTTTATCTCTTTTTACAAGTGAGTTCCACCTAGATTTGACCAGCTGCAATGTATTTACAGAGGGCATTTTTGAAAAAAAATTAAAAAAAACTTTTATTGTTCTATTTTAATTTAATTAGTGCATATTTTTTTTTGAAATGGTGAGACCAACTTTAATTATATTCTTTAATTTTTTGTTTATAGCCTTAAGTTGTAGTTTTACTACTTTGAATATTCCTAATATTTATGTAAATTTTATAATTATTTTGAATAAAAAATCAATGATTAAAAAAAATACTTTAATGATGGACATTCAATAAGTCTCTTCATATAATATTCAATAATCTAGCAATATAAAAAAACTCGTGAAGATTTGATTTTATAACTCTTTATAAACTAGTATTTTGTTTTAACTTTTTTTTAATAATAATTTTTTATTTTTATATTTAAGAGATCTTCATTTTCATATATAAAATATTTGAAAATGTCATTTACTTATCTTTAATGTGTAAGAGGTTACAAGAGACTCATTTCCTCCATAATCGCTATGTCTTGTCTAGTGTGTAGGTTTGGTGTAGGTAAAAGTAGAACTGGGATTAGGTAAAAGTAGAACTAGTATATGGATAATTATCAAATTTAACTTATTTTATACTTCTCGAATTTTACTTAAAACGCTCAAGTGTGTAACAAAAAAAAGTTAGTTTTAGATTGAGTAATTTAATTTATAATATTGTATTTCACTTTTTAGATTACTAATTCATTTATTATAGACAATTAATTGTATGTAGTATAATCATTAGTATCTTTAAGTTAATAAAGTCTATTACATAATGTGAAGGATGAATATGAATATTCTTCATGGGGAGACCTTCTTGTCTTTTTCCTTGGAGTATTAATTGTATGAAGTTTGAAAGAGTAATTAATATGGGAGACAGGTATGTGAGCTTTACAAGATCCAGCTGAAGAAATAGTATTATTAATAGGACTAATGACAAGTACTTTTTTTAAAAAAAAAAGGTTAGCTATTGTTTTCTCCGTTTCCTCTTCCATTCTTCTTTCACTATCTTTCTTTTTGTCATCATACATGAATATCTTGTCAAATGATAGTCAAACAATTATTATTGATGATTTTAATTGAATATTTTTACCTCTATTTTCAACTTTCCTTTTGTTGACACTAGTTTATGTGTCAAGTGATAGTCAAAGAATTATTATTGATGATTTTAGTTGAATGTTTTTACCTCTACTTTTAAATTTTTCATTTTCTTCACATCAGTTTATGTGCCAAATGATAGTCAAAGAAATATTATTGATGATTTAATTGAATATTTTTACCTCTACTTTCTATTTTTTCCTTTTCTTGACATCAATTTATGTATGAATTATGTAATTATTCCAGGGATAGATGAATTCTAGAAGAAAAAGAGAGAGAAAAGATGGAGAGAGAGTAATCTTGTGTATTTTAGTAGAATGAATTATAGTTCATTACACAATAGGGTGTGTTTGGTACAGACGTTTTTCCAATTTTCCATGTTTAGTTGGCTTAAATGTTTGGAAAATGTTTTCTAAATAAACACTTTTTCCTCAAATTTAAGGAAAATGTCTTCCCTTCCAAACTTGAGGAAAACATTTTCCAAAACTCTACTTCATCCTTTAATTTTTTTTCTTACCCTATCCATACCCCGTACCCGACCCTCTCCATTCAAAAAAATAATAATTACTCCATATGTTTCAAAAAGAGTAGCCTAGTTTGACTTAGCACGGAGTTTAAGAAAATATAGAAGACTTTTGAATCTTGTGGTCCTAAATTAAAGTTATGTCAAATGTCCAAAATTATCCTTTAATATTGTGACATTAAACATGCCGCGTGGAAAGCTGAAATTAAAATGTTACCAAAAAAGGAACGAGGTCATTCTTTTTTAAACAAACCAAAATGGAAAGTAGGTTATTCTTTTTGAAACAAAGAGAGTAAAATTTTAAAATTTTGTTATTTTTTAAATTTCAAATAATTTTTTGTCCCTACCACCAAACCACCCTCCCCCTTTAAAAAAAAAAAAAAAAAATTACTTTAGAAAAATATTTCAACTTTTAAGATATTTTTTTACCTCACCCAACCCCGACCAATCCTACTCCCTACCCCCCCCCCCAACAAGGCCATCCCCTCTCCCGCCACACCCGTCAATTTAAAAAAAAAAAAAAGATTTTTGGAAAATATTTTAAATTTTAAAAATTTCATTTTTTACTCACCACCTTCACTCCCACCCCCATCCCCATCAATTTTATTTTTTTAAAAATTGTCTTTGGAATTTTTTTCAAATTTAATATTTTTTATTTTTTACGCCATCCCCTCCCCACCCCGCCATCCCCCCACTCCTACCCTCTCCCCTGCCACCCAGGCCATTCCTGTTTAAAAAACTTTAAAGAAAAAAATATTTTTGGGAAATATTTCAAATTAATTAATTAATTTTTATACCACCCTCCCCTACCCCACCCCTCAGCCGCCACCCCTACTAGGGCTGGGCATTCGGTATTTCGGTTCGGTTTCGGGTTTTTTTTTCGGTTTTTTCGGTTCTTGTACAACGTGTACCGAACACCGAACCGAAATAATTCGGTTCGGTTCGGTTTTTATTATTTCGGTTCGGTTTTTGTTAATTCGGTTTTTTGTTATGGGCCTGCTTAGTGGGCTTTTTAAAATTTTGTAATTTTTTTGTTTATTTTATTTATGTTTATTTCTTTTTGCTTATTTTACTCTGTTTTTCAAATTATTGTATGATTCAAAATATTAAATTGTTGTTAACATTGAAATTTAGCCTTGTTATAACATTGAAATTTACCGGTCATTGTTGTGCTGTGGCTGCCTGCTGGTCGATTGATGGCTGCTGCGTGCTGCTGGTCGCCGGAACGGTCGACGCTGCTATAGTCTGTAGACAACTAGACGTGGGAAGTGGGAACGATAATTTTTGCCTTTTGGGAAGTGGGTCTGTAAAGTTGAAAAGTTTGGAAAGACAAACTTTTGTTTTTAATTTTAAATTATAATATTTATTTTTTAATATTAATAATTAATATATATTATAATATAATATATTTCGGTAAACTGAAATACTGTAATACCGAATTACACAAAAAATACATACCAAAAACCGAACCGAAATACCGAAAAATACAAAACCATATACCGAATACCGAACCGAAAACCGAAATACCGAAACCGAATTACCAAACTAATTCGGTTCGGTTCGGTTTGTCGGTTTTTCGGTGTTTATGCCCACCCCTAACCCCTACCCAGGCCATCCTTGTCAGTTTTAAAAAAAATAATTTATTTTTAGAAAATATTTCAAATTTAAATAGGATTTGGAACGATTATTGGGGTCTTGTCCTAATTTGGGGTGTCGGGGTTAGGTCCTAGAGCAATTATCGAGTTGATTTTCTGATCAGAAATTATTTTCCTAAAGAGTCTTTTTTAGTCTTAAGCCAAAAATAAAAGATATTTTCAAAAAAAAATTATTTTTCATTCACCAACCAAACATTAAAAAATATTTTCTACTCACCAATCGAACATGAGAAAATAAGTTAGAAATCCACTTGTTTTCCAAGAAAACATTTTCTAGAAAAATATTTTTCATGGAAAACATTTTCTTTCATACCAAACACACCCTAAGTATCTCATATAGAGATACTTTCAGTAGCATCTAAGTCTTACGCTCTTAAATAGGTAATAACTAACTAATCATAGAGTTAATTGTAACTAACTCTATTGGGAGAACAAACAAAAATGCCCTTAGGCTACTTTATTCTTCTACTCTCAATACTTCCCCTCAGGTTAGGAAGGGGGGAAGATGTCCCGGACTCCTAGCCTGGAATTAAGATAGCTATGTTGGACTCTGGTAAGCCGCTTAGTTAACATATCTACTGGTTGCTCTTGGATTTGAATCTAGTTTGTAGTGATGATTCCTTGAAGTAGCTTTTCTCTTATAAAATATCAATCAACATTAATGTGCTTTGTACTTTAAAGATAGATGTGATTTGCTGCTATTTTCATGGCAGATTTTCTATCACTAAATACACTACCTGGATGTGTTACTTCACTTCCAGCTTCCTACAGTAAGATAACTATGTTGGACTATGGTAAGCCCCTTAGTTAACATATCTACTAGTTTCTCTTGGGTTGGTATCTAGTTAGTAGTGATGATTTCTTGAAGTAGTTTTTCTCTTATAAAATGATGATCAACATTAATATGCTTTGTACTTTAATGATAGATAGGGTTTGCTGCTATTTTCATGGTAGATTTGCTATCACTAAGTACACTAGATGGATGTGTTACTTCACTTCCTTCATTGAACTAGTATCCATACTAGTTCTCCTACAACAGCTACAAGACTACTAAACTCTGCTTTTACAGAGCTTCTGGACACTGTAGTATGTTCTGTGGCTTCCAAGATACTAAAGAATAACCCAGCTTCACAAATATCCAGTTATAGATCTTCTAGTTTGTGGACAAGATGTCAGTAGCATCACAATAGGCACTAACATTTTCATGTGAGCTATTGGAAAGTAAAATACCTTGTCCTTGTTGGTTTATCACATATCTTATCACTGATTTCAGCTTCCAATGTGTGACTTCTGAGGATCTTGAAGGAACCGACTCAGGGTTTGTACACTGAATATAATATTCTAGTCATGGTCAGATAGAGTAGTTTTCCAACCAATTTTTGATATGCCCCTTGGTCTGCAACTTGATCATCACTTGGTTGCATGTATTTAATATGATAATCAATTTTTCTTGAAGCGAGCTTGATATTGTACCCTCTGGGAGTTCCATCAGGTTTATTTGCTTGTAATCCTAAATCAGATAATAGTTCTAACACATATTTTCTTGGATGTAGTAGTATCCTTTTGTTGGACCTTCCAAACTCAATACCAAGAAAGTATCTCAATTGTCCCAAATCTATCATCTTGAAAGCTTTTTGTAAATAGCTTTTGTTTCCTTTATCAAATTTTATCTATCACCAACAATCAACATATCATCCACATACACTAATAGAAGTGTGACCCCTTCAGTTCGTTCTTTTAATGTATAGGGAAAGATCATACTGACTTTAGACAAACCTGAATCTCATCAAAGCCTCTGACAACTTTCTATTCCATTGTCTAAGAGTTTTGTTCTAAACCATAGAGGGATTTGACTGGTCTGCATATCTTATTTTCCTCTTGGCTTGCAAATCCCTGAGGTTAGTCCATGTAGATTTCATCAGTGAGATCCCTCTTCAGAAATGCATTATAAACATCCATTTGGTGAACATACCACCTTTTTGTTGTTGCCAGCACTGTTCTAACTGTTTTCATTTTTATGATAGGAGAGAAAGGTTATTTGTAGTCTATTCCTTTTTTTATTGTATCCCTTTGCAACTAGCCTAGCTTTAAATTTGCCTTTCTCTCCTGAAGCCTTATACTTTACCTTGTAAATCCACATGCACCCGATTGAACTTTTGCCTTTAGGTAGAGTAAAAATATCCCAAGTGTGATTTGAGTTTAACGTTTCTATTTCATCTTTCATGGCATGAATCTACTTTGGATCTTTACTAGCTTTTCAGTATGAATGACATGTAGTCTTTAGATAATTTCTTATATGAAACATAATTGGACAATGTATAAGGTTCCTCTTTGTGAATGTTCAATGAGACAAAGTTAGTCATCAATACTGGTGTTTTCTTACCCCTGATTGACTTCCTCTGGTCCTGCATACTATGTGGTATGCCAGTATCTAAAGCTACTTTTGCCAGCTCCCGTTGATAATTTTGAGAAGTTGGGATTGTACCTTGTGATGTAGAACCAAGGTTCTAAGGTTGAGATACTAAATTTCTTGACTCGTGAAAAGACTAAACTTGCTGAACATTCGGCAATGTATTAACTAACACAAACTACTGATCATTTATGGCAAACACATGGTATGATGTCTGAGGAACCTTGTTCTTTTCTTTGAAAGGAAGACATCTCCATTTATAGAAAAAGTAGTATTCACCATATCATACAACACATATCCTTTTTTATTGTTAGATAATCCTATAAGAGTAGTAGGTTTAGTTATAGTCAAGAGCTTATCATGTTCATTTACAACCTTAGCATGGCAAAGACCTATCACTTTCAGATGATCATAGTTTCTTTCCATATAACCTCTCATAAGGATTTGGTAATTGATCATTGAGGTTGCTAAACTAATATTGATGATCTACACAACTGCTAACACACAATATCCCCAAAAACTTATAGGGATTTCTGCTGAAACCTTATTGATCTTGTGACTTCCAGGATTTGCCGAGGCTTCCTCGCAGCAACTCCATTTTGTTGAGGGGTGTAAGCACAAGATTTTTGATGAATAATTCTTATATTTTTATAGAAGTTATTGAATAAATTCACAAATTCAGTACATTATTTTTTCTTATAACTTTCATTGTTTTATCAAACTAGGTCTTCACATAATTGAAAAATTGTTGAATCTGAATACATACATTAGTCTTTGACTTAACAAAAACACCCAAGTAACTCTTGAGAAATAATCAAGAACTGTCAGAAAGTATCTATTGCCATTCATAGTTGAAACTTTATAAGGACCCCATAAGTCCATATGCACAAGATCAAAACATCATATAGTCTTAATATTGCTAGAAGGAAATGATAACCTAGCCTTCTTTGCATCAGGCCATTTAATACATTTTTTATTCTATCATATATTACATGAGGTTTCTCAATAAGCAATATTCTTTTAAGTACATTGGTAGACACATGTCCTAATCTTCTTTTCCATAGATCCAACTTGATTTTAATCCAAAGTATTTTCAGTTGGTGCCCCGCCTTCTACTAACTTGATTGCTTCCTTATCACCCTGATCAGCTAGAAGATACATCCCACCATCAATTATACTGATTTCTCTCACCTTCCCAATGTAGAGATCCTGGATAACACAAATATTAGGGGAAAAAATTACTGAACACTTCCATTCTTTAGTCAATTTAGACACAAAGAGTAAGATATATTTGAACTGAAGTATATGGAAGACACTAGTTATGGTGTTTCCCTCTGTCAAACCACTCTTACCTACATGAGTTACTACAATTGTGTCACCATTTGGCAGATACACTTTCTTTGGATTTTTATACTCTACTGTAGATGGCTCATCAAATAGACTTAATTCAAACACCATATGGTTGTTGCCCCTGTATCAATGATCCACTCTTGTGACTTAGAAGAAGCTAGAAACACACTAGAAATATTTGTTGCATTAGCTACATCTGCTGAGTCAATTTCTTGAGTAGACACACTATTCTTGTTTATCATCTTTAGAATATGATCATACTGCTCTTGAGTAAAGGCTGAAGTTACCATCTAATTTAGCTGTAACATCTGAAGATCCGAAGCTGCTTGCCCAATTGAGGAGTCGTGTCCTTGACTAGAGTAAGAACATTGTACATTTGTTTGATCAACCAACACATTATAAACAACACTCCTTCCATTCTTTGTTTCTTTTTTGACTTAAAGTCAGGGGCTAACCAGTTAACTTCCAACACTTCTGTCTAATGTGACGTTTTAGCTTACAGGAATCACATTAGAGATTATAGTTTTTTTTAAACCTTTGATTCTAACTTCCTCCCATCCCATTTTATGAGTATGTAGCCACCTCATAATTCCTCAAATTTGCAGCAAGATTGGCTCTAGTAATGCAACATTAGTGGACACATCCTTACGTCATTAATCACTCAGAATCATAGCATACACTTGATTTACTGAAGGCAAAAGACACATTATTAATATTGGTCTTCTTTCCTGAATAGATGTCTCATTCAGACCCATTAAGAGTTGAAACAATTTAAATTTTTGAAGATGCACCACAAAATCTTTATAATTATACTCACACCTTGAGGCAGGAACTAGTGCCTTAAATTTTTCCCATAAATCTTTATGTTTTGAATACTATGTGGACACGGATGCAGTTCCTTGAGACAAGGTAGTAGTATCTTTATGCATATTAAAAGTTCTAGCACCATCAATTTTATTAAATCTTTTGTATAAATAATCCCACACTACTTTGGTAATAGCGACATATATGATAACCCCAAGCAGCCCCTTTAGCAACATAATTCAATATCTAAGATATCATAATAACATTCATGCTTTACCAATGATTCCCCAATTCAGTTGGAAAATTATCTTTGCTGCAAGTTCCATCTACCATTCCCAAGTTATTCCTTCCTAACATAAGTATTTGCATGGGTCTATACCAGATTGAGTAGCTTTCAATAGCTATTAGCTGGAATGATATGATCTGGATACCACTAACATTTAACGAACTTAGAAATAAAAGGAAATTATAATCAAGTACATTGTATTCATCCCCACTTTGGCCAACTGACTTTGCAACTCCACTTTCACCATTATTAAAGACCTTCCGAGATAATGATTCAATACTCCACATACAACTATAATTTCGTAGCAAAAAAAACACCAGTTGAGCAATTTCAATTGCAGAATTGTAATGGCTGGCTTAATTTTCTAGCTTATTGCTCTAATACCATGTAATTACTTATGTTGAATCCAAGAAGAAAAACAATAGTTGAAACAATTTCATCTACAGAATAGAAGAAGAAGGAGAAGAAGGACGAGAAGAAAGAGAAGAAGAAGAAGAAGGAGAAGGATAAGGAGAAGTAGAAGAAAAAGAAGAAGAAGTCTCTTAGAGGGTGTTTGGATTGACTTAAAAGTTGGTTAAACCTACTTATAAGTCAGTTTTTATTTTTTGGAAATGTTTGACAAACATAAAAAATAACTTAAAATAAGTTAGGAAGTGTCTGGCAAGGTCAAAAGTGACTTAAAATAAGTTTAAAATGACTTAAAATAAGTCAAACATCAAAAGTAGGTCTCCCCCTACTTTTTATATTTTGACTTAAAAGTCATTTAAGTTTGACTTTTTATTTTTGACTTAAAAACAACTTTTTAAGCCAATCCAAACGGGCACTTGGGTCTCTTATATAGAGATACTTTTAGTAGTATTTAGGTCTCTTATTTGATTCCAATGTTTGTAAACATGTGTAACGACTTGGGCGAACGACGAAGGACAAATTTTAGGGTTCTTTTCTATTATTTTCATCATTTAAATTCTTTAATGTATTTTGAAGAATGAAAACTTTTGAATTATATTATGAGTAGCTAAATCTTGTATTTGTAGGGTTGTGGCTGCGAATGTTGTTGTTGTTGTTATTATTATTATTATTATTATGATGATGATGATGATGCTTGATCACCATTGAAATACACATGTTCTCTTTTCTTGAACTTGGGAGAGGAATTGAGACATAGAACGTGGAACATAGAAGAAAGATCATTTTTCCTTAAAATGAAGGTTGATTTGCATCTAGGATAGGGACATATCTAGCTTGACTGACTTGGCTAAGAAACAAGAAGATAATGGAATGCTACATTGTTTGTTAAATCTAACTAACACAGTGATGTAGTTAGGTTTCCAACAAGTAGTTAGAGGGCTAGAGGTTTGAAAGACCATAACTATATTATTAACCTCGTAAGTCAATATAAGTCGTTAACCAAAAGGAATCTAAGATTGAAAACACCATGCAGATACTCGTATGAAAGTCGTAGCCCTTGAATTTCCTTCAATAATAATCAAAACCTTAGTTTGAACTCAAGTCCTTGTTATTGAATTTTCTTAGTTGTTAATTGAAATATTTTAGTTAAAAACACTATTAAGAATCTCCTTTTGTACACTTGCACTTAATTATAGTAGAAAGTCAAATTAATATTTACTAGTAAGAAACCCTTTGAGTTCAATAATCTGGCTCGCAAGAGTCACTATATTACTTGTTTGACCATGTGCACGTCTCTGTGTGATTTTGGCGCAGTTGCTAGGGACTTTGGAATTAGTGAATATTTAGTTTTTCAATTTTCTGCTATTGTGTTTTCAATTATCAACATTTTACTGTTGTTAGTATTTTTTGTGTAGACTTTGCACTGTTTTTCTTAGTAATGACTATGCTGTTTTTATTATTTTCTTCTTATTTTACTTGAGTTTGATGAACTTGAGTCGAGGGTCTTTCGGAAATATCCTCTCTATCTCCATAAGATAGTGGTAAGGTTTTTGTACACCTTACCCTCCCCAGACCCCACTTAGTGGGATTTCACTGGGTTGTTATTGTTGTTGTTGTAAGTTTTTCAATTTTCTATAGTTGGTCTAAGTGTTGAAAACTTGGTCCAGTTGTTACTATTGCAAGTGCTTCAAATGGGTAAACTAGAAATAGAAAGAGGATTGGTAGAGCCACATCCTGAGCCTTGATGATTTCTACATAGACAAAGGAGGCATGAGACTTTGTAATATTCAGTCCCTTAGGTTGAGCTGGAAGCTAAAAATGAACCAAACGTACCTGCAAGGATGGCGACTAGGATAATTTGTGATGTGGAAATTCCACTCATAACAAATGTCATCTCTAGCATACAGAAACCAGAGGCTGGAGGTAGATTCGAGCTCAGGCATAACATGGTGCAGCTATTACATAGGAAAGAACAACAATCTTAGTCATAAGGACCCTAAGTGTATCTCCTAGCTTTTCTATAAATCATTGATACTTATAAGAAGTTGGGGTATCTCCTAATTAAAGTAGAATTAGGTGAGAGCCCACTTCTACAATATGAATTTAGGCCAACAAAATGCTACAATGAATGTTGTGCAGCAAACTCAAGTGTGGTGTGAAGTTTGTGGTAGTGAATATCTTGCAACTAATTTCTGCAGGGCACTTCTAGATTCGATAAACTTTGTAGGCAACACTCGACAATGTGGTTACATGAAGATTAATTATGGTAACACTTAGAAATTCTAGATAGAGGAACCATTCCAACTTCTCAATAAGGAGGTATTCAAAATCAATACATGACTCAAGGAAATGGGAAACAATACCAGCAGTAGGGCCAAGGAAATCAACAGAATGCCAAGTAGGGAAACATGAGTGTTGAGGAGATTCTCAAGTATATAATGACAGATTAGGCCAAGTTAGTCGCATATGTTCACAACAATCAACTGGCTACACATAATCTAGAGAAATAATTGGGTCAGTTAGCTAGTACTCAAAATTCTCATCCTCACGGAGGCATGTTAGATAATTCTGATCCAAATCTAAAGCAGGTGAACACTATAATTAACTTGAGTGGTGATCAGTGGGAAGAGTTAGCTCCACAAAAAGAGGTTTCTAAGGCGGTGAGAGATTTTAAGGATAAAAGTGAGTTTGACAAAGGCTCAACATATGATAGTGTGATGAAGTGTGTGAAAATACCTCATTTGAGCCCACAAAAGTTCAAAAAGTAGAAGGAGGATGAATGCTTTGGTAAGTTTCTCACTCTACTTAAGCAGGTTCACATTAATCAGCCTCTTGTTGTTTTACAGGGAATTCCTAAGCATTCCAAATATGCAAAATATATTCTATCAAACAATAGGAGGATTAATGAGTTTGAAAAAGTTACTCTTACTGAGGAGTGTAGTACCCAAATTAAAAATAGGCTTTCCACCAAGTTCAAAGATCTGAGCAGTTTCATAGTTCAAATCACTATAAGGCAGAGCATTCATGCTCGAAGATTTGTGTAATCTTAGGGAAAACATCAACCGGATGTGGACCTCATTGTTCAAGAAGTTAGGGGTTTGGTAGTTCTAAGCCCACCATAATTATTTTAGAGCTTGTTGAGCGTTCAGTGGCTAGGCTAGAGGTCATTGTGAAATATGTGTTAGTTTAAGTAGGGTCATTAATTTTCCCTATGGATTTTGTTATCTTAAATTTTGAGCTAGATTTTGAAGCCCCATTCACTTTAGAAAGTCCCTTCTTGGCTTTAGGTTACACTTTAATCTAGATGTAGCTACTAGGAAGTTAACCATGTGGGAGCATGACAATGTTAAGGTTTTTGATGGAAATAGGGAAATGAAGTTATGTGCAATTTATGAGGATTTATCGGTCATCACAATAAATGATCTTGCTGCGTAAGTACATTACATTGCTTCAGGATATCCTCTTGAAAGAGTGTTGATGGGTCAAGACATTTTTGGGGATACTGAAGGGATGAGTGGTATATTTGCATTCATTTGAGGCCTATTTAGCTCAATAAATAGTGTCCTCAATGCCTAATTTTATCCTGTTCTGATAATATTTTGATGATTTGTAGCTTTGAAGGCTATTGGACAAGGCAATGATGAATGTTTGAAAGAATGGACAAAAGCGTGAAATGATGTGCAAAATTTACATCGATGAACACCTAGTAAGAAAGGATGATCGCCTAGTGAGCATGAACTTTCCCAAAGTGACAGTGTACAACACATGTGCTTATCAAGATAGGTCATGAACTCCAAAACAAAGGGTGATTCATCAAATGAGAAAGGCGACCTTGTTGACCATTTCCCAAAGCGACAGTGCAAGAAGAAAAATTGAATGCTCGAAGGCAAACTAAAGTGGTCCTCGGCTATACGCCGAATGTGAAAGGCAGACTTAAACGAGCCTGTCGATTGAGGTTGAAACACCTGAAGCCTAGAGCAAGAAAAGGCGAGCTGAAGCATGATCAGTGATTCACTAAAGGAACTTGGCGAGCCCGTACGTCGCCCAAAGGGTAACGTGCTGAGTTTTCGGCCAAATTTTGGAAAACTATAAATAGCCCAAAAGAGAGAAATAGAGAGATCGATTTTTTAGTTTTGAGAGTGAGAGTTTTTGAGAAGTGTTTAGTGATAGAGAAATCCTTTACTTTGTGAAGTACACTTTCTACTTTTGTGGGGGTTTTCAACTATGCTCTTGAACTTGACAAATTAAAGTTGAATGCAAAGTGAGTTTGTTTGTAATTGCTTAATTTCATGTTACCCATGGTTGCTTTCATGGAAGGTATAATTTCTTTAATTTTTGTGATGGGTGACTAAAATCCCAAGATCTAGGGATGCAATTATGGGGTTGGGTGTTGATTTAATGTAGTGAGTATTGTGTTGTGCTCTAAGTTGCTGTTGTTCATACATTAATTTGGGTTAGTTATTATGGGGTTAACTTATGGGTTAATGTTGCAAACTTAAATCCTACTTCCGATCTTCGATCGATGCTTGAAAGAGATTGATTGGAGTGGGTAATTAGTCAGATGCTAGCAATTTAGGTTTAATGGTTATAACTTGCTTGAAAATAAAGATTATGGGTCGGGTCTATTTACCCTATTTCTGCATCGAAAGAGAGAATATAGTAAAGTATTGGGTTATTTAGATCATCATATACATGAGACCTCAAGGAGATTCTATACAGGGATGCTATAAGATCGAAAGAAGATTAGTGTCATGGAAGATGACCGAGTCTATTCATGAATGTTCATCACTATAGAGCAACACAATTACCCTTATGTGACACTGATTTCCAATCCCCACACTCCTAAATTGCTTGTTACTTCTTGAATTTACTGTAATTTTAGTTTAATTGTGACAATTGATAACCAAATTTTCTTATTAAATTGGTGGAATCATCCACCCACTTATCTTTACTACTACAAATGAAGGATTTTACAATCCAAATTTCTTAACAAAATTCTCTACGATAAACCATTCCCTGTGGGATTTGACCCCGACTCTTTGTTGGGTATTTTTATTGACTGCCATTGTTGTCCATTTTAACTAATTTTAAAGAGGACATTTGAGCGTTATTATGAAGCACATAAAGTAGTACAAACTCTTGATGTGGAAAGTGCTTTTGTTAAAAGAGGTGACTGGGAATCTCTAAATATATTGTTGGGACCTCCACCAAAGTCGTTGATTGAAGAAGCCTCAAATCTAGAGTTGGAGGCATTCTCATATCATCTTGAGTATTCTTTCTTGTGTGATAATGACACTTTGCCAATAGTTCCCTCTACAGATTTTTCTAAGGCGCAAGTTAGTGCGGCCTTGGATGTGCTCAAAAGAAGAAAGAAAGTTGTACGGGGAAGATGTCAGATATTTATGTCATTAGTCCGGATTTTGTGCATGCATAAGATCAACTTGGAGGTCGGACACAAGCCTTAGTGGACAACATCAATGAAGATTGATCCTGGTGATCAAGGAAGTGGTGAGAAAAGAAGTGATACAGTAGTTAGGCATAGGAATTGTCAATCCCACCTCTAACATCAAGTGGGCCAGTCTTGTGTATTGTGTACTGAAAAAGGGTGGCATGATTGTGGTGACTAATGAAAAGAATGAGTTGATCCCGAGAATAAAAGTCACTAGTTGGCTTATTTGCATGGACAAATACTAGCTGAATGATGCTACAAGGAAATACCACTATCTGTTTCCTTCAATGATTATATGTCAGACAAAATAAGATGGAAAGAATATTATTGTCTCCTGGATGGGTACTCAGTGTCACGACCCAAGCCTAGGGCCTAGACGTGACCGGCGAATGGGGAACCCGAAGGAACCCCAAACAAGCCTCATAGCGTATCATTACACATCCTTGGTCGCGGAAGCAATTAAAATGACCATAAGCAATAAGTATAATC
>JAJOOR010027185.1:0-16521 GCA_036250505.1 Solanum acaule
CATTTTCAAGGTCAAACAATCCCAAGAGCAGGTAAACCCCCTCTTTTATCGATTTTCATGTGCTATAGCTCACCATCTTTTTTGGTGATCTGGAATTTTGACCTCATTTTTGCCAAAATTTTACCTGGACATCCGTTATGACCTTACCTATGGATCCAGTTGGCCCTCACATCCAAAATGACCCATTTTCAATCTCAAACGTGCTCCAGAGCTGGGAAACCCCTTATTTTATCGAATTACGTATGCTATAGTTCAACATCTTTTTAGGTGATCCGAAATTCCGACCTCATTTTTGCCAAAATTTTACCTGGACGTCCGTTAAGCCATTTTCTATGGAGCCAGTTGATCCTCATGGCAAAAATGTCCCATTTTCAAGGTCAAACGATCCCCAGAGCAGGTAAACTTCCCATTTTGTCGATTTTTGTGTGCTATAGTCCATAGATTTATTGGTGATCCGGAATTCCGACCTTATATTTGCCAAAATTTTACCTGGACGTCCGTTAAGACCTTGCATATTGTGCAAGTTGGCCCTCACGGCCAAAACAACCCATTTTCAAGGTCAAACGATCCCCGGAGCAGGTAAATCCCCCATGTTCCCAATTTTCGTGTGCTATAGTCCATGGATTTCTTGGTGATCCAGAATTCCAACCTCGGTTTTACCAAAATTTTATCTGGAAGTCCGTTAAGAACATACCTATGGAGCCAGTTGTCCCTCACAGCCAAAACGGCCTATTTTCAAGGTCAAACAAACCCAGAGGATGTCAACCCACTCTTTTATCGATTTTCATGTTCTATAGTTCACCATCTTTTTAGGTGATCCAAAATTCCGACCTTATTTTTTCCAAAATTTTACCTGGACGTCCGTTAAGACCTTAGCTATGGAGTCAGTTGGCCCTCACAGCCAAAACGTGCCATATTCAATGTCAAACGATCCCCGGAGCAGGTAAACCTTCCATTTTGCCGATTTTCGTTTGCTATAGTCCATGGATTTTTTGGTGAGCGGTAATACCATCCTCATTTTTACCAAAATTTTACCTGTACGTCCGTTAAGACCTTACCTATAAATCCAATTGGCCCTCACGGACAAAACGGCCCATTTTCAAGGTCAAACGATCCGCGGAGTAGGTAAACCCCTCATTTTGCCTATTTTCGTGTGCTATAGTCAACGGATTATTTGGGGATCCAGAATTGCGACCTTATTTTGTCAAAATTTTACCTGGACGTTCGTTACGACCTTACCTATGGGGCTAGTTGTCCCTTACGGCCAAAACAACACATTTTCAAGTTCAAACGATCCTTGGAGCAGGTAAACCCCCCTGTTTTGCCAATTTTTGTGTTCTATAGTGCATGTATTTTACGGTTATCCGGAATTCCTACCTCATTTTTGCCAAAACTTTACCTGGATGTCCGTTAAGACCTTACCTATGGAGCCAGTTGGCCCTCACGGCCAAAACGACACATTTTCTAGTTCAAACGTTCCCAGAGCAAGTGAACCCCCCATTGTGCCAATATTCGTATACTATAGTGCACGGATTTTTTGGTGATCCGGAATTCCGATCTTATTTTTGCCAAAATTTTACCTGGACGTCCGTTAAGACCTTACTTATAAAGCCAGTTGGACCTCACGGCCAAAACGACCCATTTTCAAGGTCTAACAAACCCCAGAGCATGTAAACCCCCTCGTTTATCGATTTTCCTATGCTATAGTTCACCATCTTTTTTGGTGATCCAGAATTCCGACCTTATTTTTTCAAAAATTTTACATGGACGTTCGTTAAGACCTTAGCTATGGAGTCAGTTGGCCCTCACGGCCAAAACAGCCTATTTTCAAGGTCAAACGATCCCCTGAGCAGGTAAAGCCCCCATTTTGCCGATTTTCGTATGCTATAGTTCATGGATTTTTTGCTTATCCGGAATTCCGACCTCATTTTTGCCAAAATTTTACCTGGACATCCGTTAAGACCTTACCTATGGAGCCAGCTGGCCCTCACGGCCAGAACGATCCATATTCAAGGTCAAACGATCCCCAGAGCAGGTAAACCCTCTATTTTGCCGATTTTCTTGTGCTATAGTCCATGGATTTTTTGGTGATCCGGAATTCGACCTCCTTTTTGCAATTATTTTACCTGGAAGTCCGTTAAGACCTTACCTATGGAGCCAGTTGGCCATCACGGCCAAAACGACTCTTTTTCAAGGTCAAACAATCCCCAGAGCAGGTAAATCCCATATTTTATCGCTTTTCATGTGCTATAGTTCTCCATCTTTTTTGGTGATCTAGAATTCCGATTATCTTTTTGCCATAATTTTACCTTGACGTCCGTTAAAACCTTAACTATGAAGCAAGTTGGCCCTCACGGCCATAATGGCCCATTTTCAAGGTCAGACAAACCCCAAAGCATGTAAACCTCAAATTTTATCGATTTTCATGTGCTATAGTTCACCATCTTTTTTGGTGATCCGGAATTTAGACCTTATTATTTCCAAACTTTTACATGTACGTCCGATAAGACCTTAGCTATGGAGTCAGTTGGTCCTCACTGCCAAAACAACCCATTTTCAAGGTCTAACAGTCCTCGGAGCAGGTAAACCCTCCATTTTGCCAATTTTCGTGTGCTATAGTCCATGGATATTTTGGTTATCCGGCATTCCGACCTCATTTTTATAAAAAATTTACCTGGACATCCGTTAAGACCTTACCTATGGAGTCAGTTGGCCCTCACGGACAAAACGGCTCATTTTCAAGGTCAAACAATCCCTAGAGCAAGTAAACCCCATCTTTTATCAATTTTCATGTGTTATAGTTCACCATCTTTTCTGGTGACCCAGAATTCCGACCTTATTTTTGTCAAAAATTTATCTTGACGTCCGTTAAGACCTTAACTATGAAGCCAGTTGGCCCTCACGACCAAAAATGCCCATTCTTAAGGTAAAAAAAACCCCAGAGAACGTAAACCCTATCTTTTATCGATTTTCAAGTGCTATAGTTCACCATCGTTTTTGGTGAACCGGGATTCCAACCCTGTTTTTTCCAAAATTTTACCTAGACGTCCGTTAAGACCTTACCAATGGATCCAATTGGCCCCCACCGCCAAAACGCCCCATTTTCAAGGTCAAACGATCCCCGGAGAAGGTCAATTCCCCATTTTGCCGATTTTAGTGTGTTATAGTCCATGGATTTTTTGCTTATCCGGAAATCCAACCTCATTTTTGCCAAAATTTTATCTGGACTTCCGTTAAGACCTTACCTATGGAGCCAGTTGGCCCTCACTGCCAAAACGACCCATATTCAAGGTCAAACAATCCCCGGAGAATGTAAACCCCCTCTTTTACCAATTTTCATGTGCTATAGTTCATCATCTTTTTTTGTGATCCGAAATTCCAATCTCAGTTCTGCCAAATTTTTACCTGGACGTCCGTTAAGACCTTACCTATGGAGTCAGTTGGTCCTCACGGCCAAAACTAGCCATTTTCAAGGTCAAACAATCCCCAAAGCAGGTAAACCCCCTCTTTTACCGATTTTCATTTGCAATAGTGCACCATCTTTTTTGGTGATCCGGAATTACAACCACATTTTTGCAAAAAATTTACATGGATGTCCGTGAAGACCTTACCTATGGGGCCATTTGGCCCTCACATCCAAAACGACCCATTTTCAATGTCAAACGTGCTCCAGACCTGGTAAACCCCCTGTTTTCCCGAATTTTGTATGCTATAGTTCACCATCTTTTTAGGTGATCCAAAACTCTGACCTCATTTTTGCCAAAATTTTACTTGGACGTTCGTTAAGACCTTTCTTATGGAGCCAGTTGTCCCTCATGTACAAAACGGCCAATTTTCATGGTCAAACAAACCCCAGGGCATGTAAACCCACTATTTTATCGATTTTCATGTGCTATAGTTCACCATATTTTTTGGTGATCCGGAATTACGAACTTATTTTTTCCAAAAAATTTCCTGGACGTCGGTTAAGACCTTAGCTATGGAGTCAGTTGTCCTTCACGGCCAAAACGTCCCATTTTCAAGTGCAAACGATCCCCGAAGCAGGTAAACCCCTCTATTTTGCTGATTTTTGTGTGCTATAGTGCATGGATTGTTTGGTGATCCGGAATTCCAACCTCATTTTGGCCAAAATTTTACCCAGACGTCCGTTAAGACCTTAGCTATGGATTAAGTTGGCCTTCGCGGCCAAAACAACCCATTTTGAAGGTCAAATGATCCTCGGAGCAGGGAAACCCCCAATCGCCGATTTTCGTGTGCTATAGTCTATTGATTTTTTGGTGATCCTTAATTACGACCTCATTTTTGTGAAAATTTTACCTGGATGTCCGTTAAGACCTTACCTATGGAGCCAGTTGGCCCTCACGGCCAAAACAGCCAATTTTCAATGTCAAACAATCCCCAGAGCAAGTAAATCCCCTCTTTTATCGATTTTCAAGTGCTATAGTTCGCCATCATTTTTGAGGATCCGGAATTCCGACCTTATTTTTTCCTAAATTTTACCTGGATGTCCGTTAAGACCTTAGCTATTGAACCAGTTGGCCCTCACGACCAAAACAACCCACTTTCAAGGTCAAACCATCCTCGGAGCGATTAAACCCTCCATTTTGCCGATTTTTGTGTGCTGGTCCATGGATTTTTTGGTGATCCGGAATTCCGACCTCATTTTTGCAAAAATTTTACCTGGACATCCGTTAAGACCTTACATGTGGAGCCAGTTGGCCCTCACGACCAAAACAGCTCATTTTCAAGGTCAAACAATCCACAGAGCAGGTAAACCCCATCTTTTATCGATTTTCATGTGCTAAAGTATACCATCTTTTTTGGTGATCTAGAATTAACGACCTTATTTTTGCCAAAATTTTACCTTGACGTCCGTTAAGACCTTAACTATGAAGCCAGTTGGCCCACACGGCCAAAACGGCCCATTTTGAAGGTCAAATAATCGCCAGAGCAGGTAAACCTCAAATTTTATCGATTTTCATGTGCTATAGTTCACCATCTTTTTAGGTGATCCAGAATTCCAACCTTATTTACGCCAAAATATTACCTAGACGTCCGTTAATACCTTAACTATGAAGTGAGTTGGCCCTCACGGCCAAAGCGGCCCATTTTCAAGGTCAAACAATCCCCGGAGCAGGTAAATCCCCTCTTTTACTGATTTTCATGTGCTATAATTCACCATTTTTTTGGGTGATCCGAAATTCCGATCTCATTTTTGCCAAAATTTTACCTGACGTCCGTTAATACCTTACCTATGGAGCCAGTTGCCCCTCACGGCCAAAACGGCCCATTTTCAAGGTCAAACGATCCCCGGAGCAGGTAAACCCCCTTTTTGCTAATTTTCATGTGCTATAGTACATGGATATCTTGGTGATCCGAAATTCTGATCTCATTTTTGCCAAAATTTTACCTGGACATCCGTGAAGACCTTACCTATGGAGTCAGTTGTCCCTCATGGGTAAAACGGCTCATTTTCAAGGTCAAATAAATCCCTGAGAAAGTAAACCCCCTCTTTTATCGATTTTCATGTGGTATAGTTCACCATTATTTTTGGTGATTGGGAATTCCGACCTTATTTTTTCCAAAATTTTACCTGGACGTCCATTAAGTCCTTAGCTATGGAACCAGTTGGCCCTCACGTCCAAAACATCCCATTTTCAAGGTCAAAGGATCCCCGGAGAAAGTAAACCCCCATTTTGCTGATTTTCCTGTGCTATAGTCCATGGAATTTTTGGTGATACAGAATTTCGACCTCATTTTTGCCAAAATTTTACCTGGATGTCCGTTAAGACCTTACCTATGGAGCTAGTTGGCCCTCACGTCCAAAACGACCCATTATCAATGTCAAACGTGCTCCAGAGCAGGGAAACCCCTTCTTTTATCGAATTTTGTGTGCTATAGTTCAACGTCTTTTTAGGTGATCTGGAATTCCAACCTCATATTTCCCAAAATTTTACCTGGACGTCCGTTAAGACCTTACCAATAGAGAAAGTTGGCCCTCACGGCCAAAACGACCCATTTTCAAGGTCAAACGATCCCCGGAGTAGGTAAATCCCCCTTTTGCCGATTTTCGTGTTCTATAGTCCATGGATATTTTGGTGATCCGGAATTCCGACCTCATTTTTGCCAAAATTTTACCTGGACGTCCGTTAAGACCTTACCTATGGAGCCAGTTGTCCCTCACGGCCAAAACCACTCATTTTCAAGATCAAATAAACCCCTGAGCAAGTAAACCCCCTCTTTTACCGATTTTCATATGGTATAGTTCACCATCATTTTTGGTGATTGGGAATTCTGACCTTATTTTTTCCAAAATTTTACCTGGACGTCTGTTAAGTTCTTAGCTATGGAGCCACGTCCAAAACAGCCCATTTTCAAGGTCAAACGATCCCCGGAGAAAGTAAACCTCCCTTTTGATGATTTTCGTATGCTATAATCCGTGGAAATTTTGGTGATCGAAATTTCGACCGCAATTTTGCCAAAATTTTACCTGGAAGTCCGTTAAGACCTTACCTATGGTGCCAGTTGGCCCTCTCTTCCAAAACGACCTATTTTCAATGTCAAACGTGCTCCAGAGCAGGGAAACCCCTGCTTTTATCGAATTTCGTGTGCTATAGTTCAACATCTTTTTAGGTTATCTGGAATTCCACCCTCATATTTGCCAAAATTTTACCTGTACGTCCGTTAAGACCTTACCTATAGAGCAAGTTGACCCTCACGGCCAAAACGACCCATTTTCAAGGTCAAACAAGCCCCAGAGCAGGTAAACCCCCCCCTCATTTTGCCGATTTTCATGTGCTATAGTCCATGGATTTTTTGGTGATCCAGAATTCTGTTCTCATTTTTGCAAAAATTTTACCAGGACATCCGTTAAGACCTTACCTATAGAGCAAGTTGGCCCTCACGGCCAAAACGACCCATTTTCAAGGTCAAACAAGCCCCAGAGCAGGTAAACCCCCTCTTTAACCGATTTTCATATGCTATAGATCACCATTTTTTTTGGTGATTCGGAAATCCAACCTCATTTTTGCAAAAATTTTACCAGGACGTCCGTAAAGGCCTTAGTTATGGAGCCACTTGTCCCTCACGGCCAAAATGGACTATTTTCAAGGTCAAACAATCCCCAAAGCTTGTAAACCCCCTTTTTTACCGATTTTCATGTGCTATAGTTTACCATATTTTTTGGTGATCCGGAATTCCGACCTCATTTTTCCAAAAAATTTACCTGGACGTCCGTGAAGACCTTACCTATGGAATCAGTTGGGCCTCACGTCCAAAATGGCCCATTTTCTAGGTCAAACATGCTCTAGAGGAGGTAAACCCCTTCTTTTACCGATTTTCGTGTGCTATAGTTCACCATCTTTTTAGATGATCCAAAATTATGACCTTATTTTTCTAAAAATTTTACCTGGACATCCGTGAAGACCTTACCTATGGAACCAATTGGCCCTCACGGTCAAAACGTCCCATTTTCAAGGTCAAACGATCCCCGGAGCTGGTAAATCCCCCGTTTTGCCAATTTTTTTATGCTATAGTCCTTGGATTTTTTGGTGATCCAGAATTATGACTACATTTTTGCCAAAATTTTACCTGAACGTCTGTTAAGACCTTACCAATGGAGCCAGTTGGCCCTCACGGCCAAAACGGCCCATTTTCAAGTTAAAATAATCGCCAGAGCAGATAAACCCCAAATTTTATCGATTTTCATGTGCTATAGTTCACCATCTTTTTTGGTGATCCAGAATTCCAACCTTATTTATGCCAAAATATTACCTGGACGTCCGTTAAGACCTTAACTATGAATTGAGTTGGCCCTCACGGCCAAAACGGCCCATTTCCAAGGTCTAACGATCCCCGGAGCAGGTAAATCCCCTCATTTACCAATTCTCATGTGCTATAATTCTCCATCTTTTTTGGTGATCCGGAATTCCAATCTCATTTTTGCCAAAGTTTTACCTGGACGTCCGTTAAGACCTTACCTATGGAGCCAGTTCGCCCTCACGGCCAAAACGGCCATTTTCAAGGTCAAACAAACTCCAGTGCATGTAAACCCCCTCTTTTATCGATTTTCATGTGCTATAGTTCACCATCTTTTTTGGTGATCCAGAATTCTGACCTTATTTTTTCCAAAATTTTACCTAGACGTCCGTTAGGACCTTACCTATGTAGTCAGTTGGTCTTCACAGCCAAAATGGCCCATTTTCAAGGTCAAATGATCCTCGGAGCAGGTAAACCCCCATTTGCCGAATTGTGTGTGCTATATAGTTCACAATCTTTTTAGGTGATCTGAAATTCCGTCCTTATTTTTGCCAAAATTTTACATGGACGTACGTTAAGACCTTTCCTATGGAGCCAGTGGGCCCTCACGGCCAAAACGGCTAATTTTCAAGGTCAAATAATCCCCAGAGCCGGTAAACCCCAGCTTTTATTGATTTTCAAGTGCTATAGTTCACCATCTTTTTTGGTGATCCAGAATTCCGACCTTGTTTTTTCCAAAATTTTACTTGGATGTCTGTTAAGACATAACACATGGAGCCAGTTGGCCCTCACCGCCAAAACAGCCCATTTTCAAGGTCAAATGATACCCGGAGCAAGTAAAACCCCCATTTTGCCAACTTTCATGTGTTATAGTCCATGGATTTTTTGCTGATCCGGAATTTCGACCTCATTTTTGCCAAAAGTTTACTTGGACGTCCGTTAAGACCTTACCTATGGAGCTAGTTGGTCCTCACGGCCAAAACGGTCCATTTCCAAGGTCAAACAATCCCCAGAGCAAGTAAACCCCCTCTTTTATCGATTTTCATGTGCTATAGTTCACCATCTTATTTGGTGATCCTGAATTCCAACCTCATTTTTGCAAAAATATTACCTGGACGTCCATGAAGACCTTACCTATGGAGCCAGTTGGCCATCACGGCCAAAACGTCCCATTTCCAAGGTCAAACAATCCCTAGAGCAGGTAAACCCTTCTTTCATCGATTTTCATATACTGTAGTTCACCATCTTTTTGTTTAATCCGGAATTCAGACCTCATTTTTTCCAAAATTTTACCTGGACGTCCGTCAAGACCTTACCTATGGAGCTAGTTGGCCCTCACGGCCAACACGACCCATTTTTAAGGTCAAACGAACCCCAGAGCATGTAAACCCCCTCTTTTACCGAGTTTCATGTGCTATAGTTCACCTTCTTTTTTGGTGATCCGGAATTCTAACCTCATTTTTGACAAAATTTTACCTGGACGTCCGTTAAGACTTTACCTATGGAGCCAGTTGGCACTCACGGCCAAAACGTCCCATTTTCAGAATCAAGCGATCCCCGAAGTAGGTAAACCCCACATTTTATGGATATCCGTTGAGACCTTAGCTATGGAGCCAGTTGGCCCTCATGGCCATAATAACCCATTTTCAAGGTCAAACAAGCCCCAGAGTAGGTAAACCCCCTCTTTAACCGATTTTCATATGCTATAGATCACCATTTTTTGTGGTGATTCAGAAATCCAACCTCATTTTTGCAAAAATTTTACGTGGACGTCCGTGAAGACATTACCTATGGATCCAGTTAGCCTACACGTTCAAAATGGCCCATTTTCAAGGTCAAACGTGCTCCACAGCAGGTAAACCCCCTCTTTTACCGATTTTCGTGCGCTATATTTCACAATCTTTTTAGGTGATCAGAAATTCCGACTTCATTTTTGCCAAAATTTTACCTGGACGTCCGTTAAGACCTTTCCTATAGAGCCAGTTAGCCCTCACGACCAAAACGGCTAATTTTCAAGGTCAAATAATCCCTAGAGTAGGTAAACCCAATCTTTTATCGATTTTCAATTGCTATAGTTCACCATCTTTTTTGGTGATCCGGAATTACGACCTTGTTTTTTCCAAAATTTTACCTGGACGTCCGTTATGACTTTACCTATGGAGCCAGTTGGCCCTCACCGCCAAAACTGCCCATTTTCAAGGTCAAACGATACACGGAGCAGGAAAAACCCCCATTTTGACGACTTTCATATGCTATAGTCCATGGATTTTTTACTGATCCAAAATTTCGACCTCATTTTTGCCAAAAGTTTACCTGGACATCCGTTAAGACCTTACCTATGGAGCCAGTTCGCCCTCATGGCCAAAACGGTCCATTTCCAAGGTCAAACAAGCCCAGAGCAGGTAAACCCCCTCTTTTACCAATTTTCATGTGCTATAGTTCACCATCTTATTTGGTGATCCATAATTCCAACCTCATTTTTGCAAAAATATTACCTGGACGTCCATGAAGACCTTACCTCTGGAGTCAGTTAGCCCTCACGGCCAAAACGACCCATTTCCAAGGTCAAACTAGCCCAGAGCAGGTAAACCCCCTCTTTTACCGATTTTCAGGGGTTATAGTTCACCATCTTATTTGGTGATCTGGAATTCCAACCTCATTTTTACAAAATTATTACCTGGACGTCCATGAAGACCTTACCTATGGAGCCAGTAGGCCCTCACGGCGAAAACGACCCATTTTCAAGGTCAAACAATCCCCAGAGCAGGTAAACCCCCTCTTTTACCGATTTTCATGGACTATAGTTCACCATCTGTTTTGGTGATCCAGAATTCTAACCTTTTTTTTACCAAAATTTTACCTGGACGTCCGTTAAGACCTTACCTATAGAGCCAGTTGAACCTGACGGCCAAAATGACCCATTTTCAAGGTCAAATGATCCCCGGAGCAAGCAAACCCCTCATTTTGCCGATTTTCATGTGCTATAGTCAATGGATTTGTTGGTGATCCGAAATTCTGACCTTATTTTTGCCAAAATTTTACCAGGACGTCCGTTAAGACCTTTCCTATGGAGCCAGTTGTCCCTCACGGCCAAAACGGCCCATTTCCAAGGTCAAACAATCCCTAGAGCAAGTAAACCCCCTCTTAAACAGATTTTCATATGCTATAGATCACCATATTTTTTGGTGATTCAGAATTCCAACCTCATTTTTGAAAAATTAACGTGGATGTCCGTGAAAACATTACCAATGGAGCCAGTTGGCCTACATCCGTTAAGAAATTACCTATTGTGCAAGTTGGCCCTCATGGCCAAATCAACCCATTTTCAAGGTCAAACGATCCCCAGAGCAGGTAAACCCCCCATGTTGCCGATTTTCGTGTGCTATAGTCCTTGGATTTCTTGGTGATTCGGAATTCCAACCTCATTTTTTCCAAAATTTTATCTGGACGTCCGTTAAGACCTTACCTATGAAGCCAGTTGTCCCTCATGGCCAAAACGGCTCATTTTCAAGGTCAAACAAACCCCAGAGGATGTCAACCCCTTCTTTTATCGATTTTCATGTGCTATAGTTCACCATCTGTTTAGGTGATCCAGAATTCCTATCTTATTTTTTCAAAAACTCTACCTGGACGTCCGTTAAGACATTAGCTATGGAGTCAGTTGGCCCTCACGGCCAAAACGGCCCATTTTCAAGGTCAAACAAGCCCTAGAGCAGGTAAACCCCCTCTTTTACTGATTTTCATTTGCTATTGTGCACCATATTTTTTGGTGATCCGGAATTACAACCTCATTTTTGCAAAAAATTTAATTGGATGTCCGTAAAGACCTTACCTATGGATCCAGTTGTCCCTCACATCCAAAACAACCCATTTTCAATGTCAAACGTGCTCCAGAGCAGGTAAACCCCGCTATTTTACCGAATTTTGTGTGCTATAGTTCACCAACTTTTTAGGTGATCAGAAATTCTGACCTCATTTTTGCCAAAGTTCTACCTGGACATCCGTTAAGACGTTTCCTATGGAGCCAGTTGTCCCTCACGGCCAAAACGGCCTATTTTCAAGGTCAAACAAACCCCAGTGCATGTAAACCCCCTCTTTTAACGATTTTCATGTGCTTTAGTTCACCATCTTATTTGGTGATCTACAATTCCAACCTCATTTTTGCAAAAATATTACCTGGACGTCCATGAAGACCTTACCTATGGAGCCAGTTGGCCCTCACGGCCAAAACGAACCATTTCCAAGGTCAAACAAGCCCCAGTGCAGGTAAACCTCCTTTTTTTCTGATTTTCAGGTGTTAAAGTTCACCATCTTATTTAGTGATTCGGATTCCAACCTCATTTTTGCAAAAATATTACCTTGACGTCCATGAAGACCTTACCTATGGAGCCAGTTGTCCCCCACAGCCAAAACGGCCCATTTTCAAGGTCAAACAAGCCCAGAGCAGGTAAACCCCCTCTTTTACCGATTTTCATGGGATATAGTTCACCATCTTTTTGGTGATCCGGCATTCTGACCTTATTTTTACCAAAATTTTACCTGGACGTCCGTTAAGACGTGACCTATAGAGCCAGTTGAACCTGACGGCCAAAATGACCCATTTTCAAGGTCAAACGATCCCCGGAGCAGGTACACCCATCATTTTGCCAATTTTCGTGTGTTATAGTCCATTGATTTATTGGTGATCCGGAATTCTGACCTCATTTTTGCCAAAATTTTACCAGGACATCCGTTAAGACATTACCTATGGAGCCAGTTGACCCTCACGGCCAAAACAGCCCATTTTCAAGGTCAAACAAGCCCTAGAGCAGGTAAACCCCTCTTTTACCGATTTTCATATGCTATAGATCACCATTTTTTTTGGTGATTCAGAATTCCAACCTCATTTTTGCAAAAATTTTATGTAGACGTCCGTAAAGACATTATCTATGGATCCAGTTGTCCTAGACGTCCAAAGCGGCCCATTTTCAAGGTCAAACGTGCTCCAGAGCAGGTTAACCACCTTTTTTACTGATTTTCGTGTGCTATAGTTCACAATCTTTTTAGGTTATCCGAAATTTCAATCTCATTTTTGCCAACACTTTACTTGGACGTCCGTTAAGACCTTTCCTATGGAGCCAGTTGGCCCTTACGGCTAAAACGGCTAAGTTTCAAGGTCAAATAATCCCCAGAGCATGTAAACCCCATCTTTTATCGATTTTCAAGTGCTATAGTTCACCATCTTTTTTGGTGATCCAGAATTTCGACCTTCTTTTTTCCAAAATTTTACCTGGACGTCCGTTAAGACCTTACCTATGGAGCCAATTGGCCCTCATGGCCAAAACGGCCCATTTTCAAGGTCAAACGACACCCAGAGGAGGTAAAACCTCCATTTTGACGACTTTCATGTGCTATAGTCCATGGATTTTTTGCTGATCCAGAATTTCGACCTTATTTTTGCCAAAAGTTTACCTGGACGTCCGTTAAAACCTTACCTACGGAGCCAGTTGGCCCTCACGGCCAAAACAGTCCATTTCCAAGGTCAAACAATCCCCAGAGCAGGTAAACCCCCTTTTTTACCGATTTTCATGAGCTATAGTTCACCATCTTTTTTGGTGATCCAAAAATCCAACATCATTTTTGCAAAAAATTTACGTGGACGTCCGTGAAGACCTTACCTATGGAGCCAGTTGGCCTTCACGTCCAAAACGACCCATTTTCAAGGTCAAACATGCTTCAGAGCAGGTAAACCCCCTCTTTTATCGATTTTCGTGTGCTATAGTTCACCATCTTTTTAGGTGATCCAAAATTCTGACCTCATTTTTGCCAAATTTTTACCTGGACGTCCGTTAAAACCTTACCTATGGAGCCAGTTGACCCTCATGGCCAAAACGTCCCATTTTCAAGGTCAAACGATCCCAGAGAAGGTTAACCCCCTCTATTACCGATTTTAATCTGCTATAGTTCACCATCTTTTTTGGTGATCCAGAATTTCAACCAATGTTTTCCCAAAATTTTATCTAGACATCCGTTAAGACCTTCCCTATGGAGCCAGTTGACCCTCACGGCCAAGACGGCCCATTTTCAAGGTCAAACGATGCCCGGAACAAGTAAATCCCCCATTTTGTTGATTTTCATGTGTTATAGTCCATGGATTTTTTGCTGATCTAGAATTCCAACCTCAGTTTTGCCAAAATTTTACATAGACATCCGTTAAGAAATTACCTATGGAGCCAGTTGGCCATCACGGCCAAAATGGCCTATTTTCAAGGTCAAACGATCCCTAGAGCAGACAAACCCCTCTTTAACCGATTTTCATAAGCTATAGTTCACCACCTTTTTTGGTGATCCGGAATACCGAACTCATTTTTACCAAAAGTTTACATGGACGTCCGTTAAGACCTTACCTATGGAGTCAGTTGGCCCTCACGGCTAAAACCGTCCATTTTCAATGTCGAACGATCCCTGGAGCAGATAAACCCCTTATTTTGCCAATTTTCGTGTGCTATAGTCCATAGATTTTTTGGTGATCTAGAATGCTGACCTCATTTTTTCCAAAATTTTACATGGATGTCCGTTAAGACCTTACCTATAGAGCCAGTTAACCATCACGGCCCATTTTCAAGGTCTAACGAGCTCCAGAGCAGGTAAACCACCTCTTTTACCAATTTTTATGTGCTACAGTTCACCACCTTTTTTGGTAATCTGGAATTCCAACCTCATTTTTGCCAAAATTTTACCTAGTCGTCCGGTAAAACCTTACCTATGGAGCCACTTGGCCCTCACGGCCAAAACGTCCGATTTTCAAGGTCAAATGAGCTCCAGAGCAGGTAAACTCCCTCTTTTACCAATTTTCAAGTGCTATCATTCACCATCTTTTTTGGTAATCCGGAATTCCAACCTCATTTTTGCCAAATTTTACCTAGACGTCTGTTAAGACCTTACCGATGGAGCCAGTTGGTCGTCACGGCCAAAACGGCCCATTTTCAAGGTCAAACGAACCCAGAGCAGGTAAACCCCCTCTTTTACCCATTTTCATGTGCTATAGTTCACCATCTTTTTTGGTGATTCGGAATTTTGACCTCATTTTTGACAAAATTTTACCTAGAACTCCGTTAAGACCTTACATATGGAGCCAGTTGGCCCTCACGGCCAAAACGGCCCATTTTCAAGGTCAAACAAACCCCAGAGCAGGTAAATCCTCCATTTTGACGGCCCAAATGGCCCATTTTCAAGGTCAACGATCCCCTGAGTACCTAAACCCCCAATTTTGCCGATTTTTGTGTGCAGTCCATGGATCTTTCAGTGATTCGGAATTCCTACGTTATTTTTGTTGAAATTTTTCATTGACGTCTGTTAAGACCTTAGTCATGGAGCCAGTTGGACCTGACGGCCAAAACGACCCAGTTTCAAGGTCAACGAGCCTCAGAGCAGGTAAACCCCCCATTTTACCGATTTTAATGTGCTATAGTTCACATCTCTTTTGGTAATCCAGAATTCCGACGTCATTTTTACAGAAATATTTCATGAACGTCTGTTAAGACCTTAGTTATGAAACTAGTGTGCCCTAACAGCCACAACGGCCCATTTTCAAGGTCAAACGATCCACGAAGTAGGTAAACCCCCCATTTTGCCAATTTTTGTGTTCTCTAGTTCACCATCTTTTTTGGTGATCCGGATTTCGACATAATTTTTGATGAAATTTTTCATGGACGTCCGTTAAGACCTTAGTTATGGATCCAGTTGGCCCTAACAGCCAAAATGGCCCATTTTCAAGGTCAAACGATCCCCAGTGCAAGTAAACCCCCCATTTCGCCGATAGGGGGTTTTCCTTTGGGCTGGGAGGGCTGTTATGTAGGCGTACAACTCTTCCTAGGTTGTATTCAATCACGAATTACCAAAGAATCAATTAGTAGTATGCTTGTGCCAGAAGACCTTCTCGCAGATGATTTCTAGTCAGTGTGCCGCGAGTGGCTTCTCGATGAATAAGTTGCGATTGCTCTTGTTGATACAGTTTCATTTTTTTAGGCAGTTTCGTATTCTAATGATCCCATCTTACCTGAGATTAGGATTTGCTTTCCCAGCCTCGAATAGGAGGGGGCAACGCTCTGGATCCTCCCTACTTGCAGAAATGAATGGATCAGAAAGGGGCTTGGTTCTCTATTTCCGGGCCGGGGGTGAAGGCCATAAGAGAAGATTGCCCTACCGGTAAGGAAAAGGGGAAAAGGTGATGTCATCTATCTCGACCAATTTCCCGAGGCGTAGTTCACCATCTTTTATGGCGATCTCGAATTTCGACGTCATTTTTGCCAAAAATTTTCATGGACTTCCGTTATGACCTTAGCTATGGAGCCAATTTGCCCTAACGGCCAAAATGGTCCATTTTCAAGGTTAAACGAACCCCGAAGCAGTTGAACCCCCCATTTTACCAATTTTTGGGTGCTATAGTTCACCATCTTTTTTGGTGATCTGGAATTCCGACGTCATTTTTGCCAAAAATTTTCATGGACGTCCATTAAGACCTTAACTATGGAGCCAGTTGGCCCTGATGGCCAAAATGGCCAATTTTCAAGGTCAAAATGATCCCCAGAGCAGGTAAACACCCTATTTTGCTGATTTTCGTGTGCTATAGTTCACCATCTTTTTTGGTGATCCGAAATTCAAACATTATTTTTGTCAATAGTTTTCATTGACATCCGTTAAGACCTTAGTTATGGAGCCAGTTGGCCCTGACGGCCAAAACGACCTATTTTCAAGGTCAAACGAACCCCAGAGAAGGTAAAC
>JAJOOR010027186.1:0-16221 GCA_036250505.1 Solanum acaule
CCATCTTCAAAAAGACTCGACTGACTTTGTTAATAACACTACTAAAAAAAGACTCTTGTTCATTGCTAATAACACTACTAAACAATGTTAAAACTCGATTGACTTTGTTAGGTTGTCGGTGATTTTAAAGAAAGAAAACCAACACAATTTCGTAGGTTATTTTTCACACAAAAATACGTAACACTCTTAAAAAGAAATTATTATTTTTTAAAAAGAATTATTTTTTGTTAATTTTTAATTTTTTAACTAAAATTAACTGACACATGTCGATTTAAAATAAGAAGTTGCAATTGATGAATATATATAAAAATAAAGAAATCATAAAAATAGTATTTTGTGTTAAAATGGTACATAAAAAATGGAGTTTAAGGGTTAAAATAGAATAAAGCTAAGATAAAGTGTCAAAATGAAAAATGTGGACAAGTTAGAGGGGTTGTATATATGTTTGGCCTTTTAATAACCGTGGTGTTTGAATCTGCTTGGACACACCTCGAAAAATTAAAGCTGTGTACGTGACTTTATAAAATGTGACTGTAACCAACATGAAATTCACAAGTGATCATATCGACCTGCAATTATATATCATTGAAATTAAGCTTGATATATAAATTTATCAATATTATTAAAACGAATTATGTATTTATTATCATCTTGAGGTGTCACGTGGAACACTTTTTGTTAATGTGATGTTGTACAATTTTTTTCCCGGCACGCATTTATCGTACACTTTGGATTAAGACATGTATTTTAAGTTGACCCCATTAAGGACAAGTTGGAGGTTGCAAAATGTGTGAATATTCAAATCAATCTGAAATAACTTGATATATAAATTTATTAATATTATCAAACAAATTATTTATTATCACCTTGAGATGTCACGTGGAGATACTTTTTGTGAATCCGTGTTTAGAAATAGAACGTGAGTTGGATCCAATTCGACAATGTACGTTTTTTTTCCAACATGTGTTTATCGCGTACTTTATAGCGGTGTTTGTGAATATAAGCAACATGAAGTTATAACAAGTATTCAAATGGAATCATCGAAACTACGCTTGAAATTTATCAATATTATTAAGACGGATTATTATTATCACCCGAAGATGTCACGTAGAATGTGAAGTCATTGGATTGATTATTTGAAGATGAGTTTTTGAAATTCGAGAAATTAATTTTTTTTTAGTAACAATTAATATTCAGGTGAAAGGTGTGTCTAAAATTTATCGTTATTCTAATTATTGTTTGACTAAGTCCTATATAGAGGATAGGCTGATTTGCCAACAGAGAATATTTTCGATGATCATGTATTGAGCAACACACATACTATATAATGATCAAGACTTACGATCTCAACCTTTGAAACAGATTCAAAAGGCTAATTTAAAAATATATGGAAATGTCGTTCATTCATAGTAGAAAAATTATATCATAATAATTTATATTCTCTTAATGAACGTGAAAATAAATAAATTAAAATGACGATAAAATTAAAACGAAGAGAATATAAGTTATTGATATTTGTATTTAAAAAAAAGGAATTGTCCCTTCGAGGATTTATTGTCTATAGACAAATTGACAACAACCATGCTTATAATATGCTCACTTCTTCATCCAAAAAAAAAAAAAGGTTTTGGACAAAATCTAGAGTTAATGGTAAAAAAAAAAAAATACATTTCAATGATCACTTTTACTAGTTTTATATCTCAACTATCCATTGTCTTATTTGTCAACTTAAACTACCATCTTTTCGTGAGTTTCATACACTCAACTATCACTCCATCTGTATTAAAACACACATCGATGTTGAGTTGGCCTACACGCATCTATTATCAATTGGGAATATATATTTGACCAACTCAACATCAAGACATGTTTTAATACAAAAAAAAAAATCACAATTTAAATATATTTTTAATCATTAATGTTATTTTCGTTATGAAGCTGAAAAGTGGCTAGTCCACATTATTAATTCCACAATTTTTTACATTGAGTGAGGCCCATAGTAGCAAAATTTGACTAAGTTCTCAAACTTAAATGGTTCAATTCAATTGCGTGGGCTAGACCATTATTCAAAGTTAAGCCATTATTTGAAATGTAATTGACGTACTTTAAGTTGACCATCAAAGGACAAGTTGGAGGTGCTAAATGTGTGAATATAACTAACACGAGGTTCACAAGTATTCAAAACAACTTGAAATAATCATTGAAATAGATTGATATATAAATTTATCAAAATAAATTATTTATTATCACCCTGAGATGTCGAGTCAAGTTACTGTTTGTGAATACGTGTTTAGGGAAGGAGCGTGAGTTGGATCCAACATGACAATGTACTTTTTTTTCTAACACATGTTTATCACCCACTTTATAGCGGTTTTTGTTGTTCACGGAGTCAAGGATGAATTTTGGATAAAGACAAAGATAATAGGAACTTTGCAAAATTTAAAGACATGACGTACTTAAAGTTGACCATATTCAAGGACAAGTTGGAGGTGACAAAATGTGTAAATATAGCTTACATGAAACTCACATGTATTCAAATCAATATCCAATAATAATTGAAATTAAACTTGATATATAAATTTATCAATATTATCAAAACAAATTATTTATTATTACATCGAGATGTCATGTGAAAACATCTTTTCCTAAATGTGTGTTCGGAAAGGAGCGGGGGTCGAATTTGATATAACAATATAGGTTCTTTCTCAAACGCGTGTCTATCACCTACTTTGTAGGGGTTTTTATTGTGTAAGGGAGTTAATGATATACTTCATATCGAAATAGAGGCAATAGGAGCCTCACATCGATGTTGAGTTGGTCTACACACATCTATTATCGATTGGGAACATATATTTGGCCAACTCAACATCAAGACATGTTTTAATACAAAAAATAAATCATAATTTAAATATATTTTTAATCATAATGTTATTTTTGTTACGAAGCTGAAAAGTGGCTAGTCCACATTATTAATTGAACAACTTTCACATATAGCAAACACAAAATTCATATTTGTATGCTATAGCAAAGTTTGCATAATTGTGCTCCATAGCAAACATATATATGTATAATTCGCTATACATATACAAAAAAAACAGTTGTATAATTCGCTATACATACAAAGAAAGCAGTTGTATACAAAAGATCAATTGTATAATCTGTGTATGTATAAAACGAGAAAGAGAGAAAGGCAAAAGAAAACTGGGCAGGGAAATATTTATATTGTATAATTATAAGTGTATAGGACGAAGATATATGTATTTGCATGTGTATATACAATTTTCTCTTGCTTTATACAAACAGAAGCGCAATTTATACATTTCGTTTCTGTTTGTATAAGCGAGAGAGGCGAGGGTGGGGAGCGAGATTTGGCAGAGTGGCGAGCGAGATCTGGGAGAGGGGAGAGAGGGGAACGAAAATATATGTATATATACAATTTCCTTTCGCTTTATACAAACACTAACGCATTTTATACATTTGTGTTTGTATAAAAGCGAGAGAGGCGAGCGAGACTGCCACCAAACGAGAGTGGCGAGCAAGATTCCACCAGGGAAAGTGGTGAAAATAGTAATAGTTTGCTATAAGGTACAATTAAATCAAAGTATATTTATAGCATTTAATTTGAATTAATAGTTTGACTAAGTTTTCAAACTTAAATGGTTCAATTCAATTAGACCATTATTCAAAGTTTAGCCATGATTTGAAATGTAATTGACGTACTTTTTTGTCTTGCTAGAATGTTTATCACCCACGTCGAGGATACATTTTGGATAAAGATGGGGCTAATAGGTCCTCGCAAAATTTAAGATATGTCCTACTTTAAGTTGACCATCAAAGGACAAGTTGGAGGTGCTAAATGTGTGAATATAACTAACACGAAGTTCACAAGTATTCAAGACAACTTGAAATAATCATTGAAATATAATTTTATTAATATTATCAATTCCTGAGATGTTGAGTGGAGATACTGTTTGTGAATACGTGTTTAGGGAAGGAGCGTGAATTGGATCCACCATGACAATGTACTTTTTTTTCTAGCACATATTTATCTCCCACTTTATAATGGTTTTTGTTATTTACGGAGTCAAGGATAAATTGTGGATGAAGACAGAGATAATAGAAACCTTGCAAAATTTAAAGACATGTCGTACTTTAATTGACCATCAAGGACAAGTTGGAGGTTACAAAATATGTAAATATAGCTTACATGAAATTAACTCACATGTATTCAAATCAATATCAAATAATCATTGAAATTAAGCTTGATATATAAATTTATCAATATTATCAAAACAAATTATTTATTATTACATTGAGATGTCATGTGAAAACATTTTTTCCAAAGTTTGTGTTTGGGAAGGAGAGGGGGTCGGGTCTGATATAACAATATAGGTTTTATTCCCAAACGCGTGTCTATTAATTATCCACTTTGTAGGGGTTTTTATTGTGTAAGGGAGTTGATGATATACTTCATATCAAAATAGTCGCAAAATTTAAGACAAGTTAAACATAAAGTTGCCAATTGAAGACAAGTTTGAAGTGATAAAATGTTTGTGAATATAACCAACATGAAGTTATCACAATTCACAAGTATTCAAATGGACATGCAATAATCATTGAAATTAAGCTTGAAATTTATCAATATTATCATGACGAATTATTATTATCACCTTAAGATGTCATGTAGAATGTGAAGTGGTTGGGAAAGGGCGCAGATCAGCGCGTGTCTATGACTTATTTTGTAGCATGTTTTTATTGTTTAAGCGACTCAAAGATACATTGAGGATAAAAATATGGATAATATGAGTCTTGTAAAATTTAAATCATATCATAATATAAATTGACAATTTAAGGATAAGTTGGAGGCGGCAAAATGTATGTGAACATAACCAACAGTCCACTGGCGGACCTAGAATTTTTATCAAGCTGTTTAAATATGAAGAAGAAAATTCACAAAAAACTAATAAATTAGTGTGTTGTTGTCTGGTTTCGAACCCAAGCACTTCCACAAAAATGAACCTACTTTACCACTAGATCAAGAGCTATAATTTTTTTGAATAGGGTACAAGTTTTATTTATACGTGTATTCTTTAGAAGACAAACCAAATATACTTATATATGCCACGTAATTTTTTTACGAAGTAGATTTATATGAATCCTATTGACCCAACATAGGTCCGCAATACAATAATAATAATTGGCAACCCTTGAAACACATTCAGAGATAGGTCCTCACAAGGGCGATTTTAAGCTTAAAAAATGGGTCACCTGAACCCGTGATCATCCAACAAAACTCGATGTATTACTTGTATAATTTTTAAAATATATCAAATAGCAACTGAAGGAACCCATGAACACAAACAACTAGATGGTTCACTGGTTTGACTGTCACCTTGAGGTTGAGGGATTGATTCCCAGATGCTGCATTTTCACAACCTTGCATTTTATTTTATTCACAAAAGAGTTTCTGCATTCAGCCTTTTTTAAACTTCTTCTAATGACTTTTTCTTATAATAAAATTTATTTATTTTGCAACTGTATTTAATATTTTTCTTATGAAAAACCTATATTTATTATTGCTAAAATAAATAAGGCCCCTCAAATTTGAAAGCCTAAATTAGTTGTCTTTTTTTCTTAAAGGGACAGAGCCGCCCCTGACAATGATGCACCCGTCTTCTTGAAATTCTACATTCGCCTCTGGGCCCTCATGTTGGTTATATTCAGAGATAATAATTGGCAACCCTGGACTTATATAGTATAGAGGATAGGTTGATTTGCTTACAAAGAATCTTTTCTATGATCTTGAGCGACACATATACTATATAATGATCGAGACTTATGATTACGATCTCAACCCTTAAAACAGATTCAAAAGGCAAATTTAAATATAAATGGAAATGTCGTTCATTCATAGCAGCAATACATTTAATGAACGTGAAAAAGAACGTGAATATATATATATTATTTATTTTTTTCTTAATGAACGTGAAAAAGAATTAAAATGACGATAAAATTATGACGGAGACTGGAGAGAATATAAACTATTGATATTTAATTTGAATAAAAAATAAAAAAGGAAGTGTCCCCTTCGTGGATTTATTGTCTATAGACAAATCGATAACAACCACGCTTATAATATGCTCACTTCTTCATAAAAAAAAAATGGTTTTGGACAAAAATTAGACTTAATGGTAAAAAAGAATACATTTAAATTATCACATTTTCATTAGTTTTATATTTCAACTATTCATTGTCCTATTTGTCTATTTAAACTATCCTCTTTTCATGAGTTTCATACACTCAACTATCACTCAATCTGTATTAAAACACGCATCGATATTTTTTATCATTAATGTTATTTTTGTTGCAAAGCTGAAAAGTGGCTAGTCCACACTATTAATTCCACAAATTTTAACATTGAGTGAGGCCCATGGTAGCAAAATATGGCTAAGTTCTCAAATTCGTTGCAAAGCTGAAAAGTGGCTAGTCCACACTATTAATTCCACAAATTTTAACATTGAGTGAGGCCCATGGTAGCAAAATATGACTAAGTTCTCAAACTTAAATGGTTTCATACTATATTCATTTGACCAGTATTCAAAGTTTAGCCATTATTTGAAATGTAATTGAAAAATAATCACTCGTGAAAATAAAAATTAGATAAATATCCTAGCTAAAATAATTTTTTTTCAAAAAATCACGTACAAATTCGATTGCTATAAAAAAGAGTCTTCCTTTCTCCTTTTCCGAGGAGAATTTAAAGAGAATGTGATCCCCTCTATTATAATGAAATAGTTGATAGATTGAAGAAAATCGCAAATAAATTTGGTTAATCTTTATAGTACTATTTATGGGAACAAAGGAGATTAGACTCAAAATGCGAAGAACCTTAATACATGAAGATATTGATTTTCATATTTTCCTCATTAATATTTAGGGGGCCTTGGATAAGATTTTATGATACTATTAGGGTAGCTAGGAATTTCAATATTTCAAAGCATACATCGACGGTTCCTATATCTTCCTATCGATTAATAAAATTTCTTAATTAGAATTAACTGTTGTAAATTAATTTTTTAGAGTCAAAGTTATGGTTATTTTAAACGGTGATTAGACATACATATATACTTCTTTATTTTAATCCTTTTGAATTCGGATCCAATTAAACTTTTTCATGAATTTTTATTAATAGACTTCGAAGAATCGCGAATAAATTTGGTCTTAAATATAATATTAAGGGCCCAGATGGGGTGGCCATTCTAATAAGTGTTTATGGGCACGTGAATAGTTTTGATCATGCCCATAATCTTGAAAAAAAAGAAGATAAAGAAGTTGAATTCATATTTTCCAAAATAATATCAACTTCATAAAATTCTAACAAAGTTAATAAGTTATTATATATTTATTTTTTTGTCTGATGTTTGATATTCACATTGATACTTAATTAAATTTGAATTTGTATTAAAAAGCTCTACATTAGAGGTGAAACGCCCTCTCACCAAGGCGACTCTATATTCAGACCTTAATACCAATGATATGTTATTAGTTAGAATAAAAGAGTACTTACTATTTCAAAACGTCAGTTGATGGCCTTTTAGCAGACAGATCATTCCATGAAATAAAAAGTTGAATTTCATATTTTCCACTTTGATATTTAAGGAGAGTTCCACAAGTTTATGTTATTTGACTTGTCATTGCCAATATTCTAAAATATATATACCTCTCTTAAAAACATTTCAAATACTTACTAATTAACAATATTATGAGACATGTTTAATTAAAAAAAGAAGAAGACATGTTTAATAATCAATTACTCCTAATAAAAGTGCTTTTGGGACATCTGACATATCTTTAGTATAACACCGCATAATTTAAAAGTCTTTATTTTATTTTCTTAATCTCCGTATCGAAAAATCAAATTAAAACAAAGAAAGTTCTAGATGAGAAGACATTTATTTTCACTAGAATACAACATGAATTTAAGTTGTCATATTTTGAATATATTCACATTATTGAAGCTTGTATTAATTTGGTACTAGTCATTTTTATGTTTTTTTCTCTCATAACACATTTTGGACTTGATTACTTTTAGTTTAGACGTTTGGTTTATTGAATTAAACACGAAAGATAAGAGTATAATATAAAACATGTATTTGACTATATTATAAAATACGTGTATGTCAAATCATGTAATTTACATTTTGTAAAATAAATAAATATTATACAATTAGCAAAGTGGACAAATGTTATTCTTTAGGTAAAATGAAATATATTGCAAACTGTTGTATCGACTTCACCTAACATTCACAGATCACTAGTTGTCCATTAATATATATATATATTAACTCACTTTTTATTTTTTAAATTTTTTACTTAAAAAAGATTCTAATGTCAACAATATCTATCGAAAATATCGATTGAACTAGTTGAGTGATTTTGTAACAATAGTTGAACGACTTTATAGGTCAAATGGTAATTTTTCTTAATTGACTGACGAAAAATATTTTTTTTTTGGGGGGTGGTTGGAAGGGCAGATGGAACCAAAGAATTTGGTGAAATTGTGGTAATTGGGTAGGTTAACTGTGACCTCCTACTGGATTTAATTAGGTCATCATATTGAACGAATTTATTATTTTTTTGGTTTCAAACATAATAGTCAAAAAATACTCACATGTTCCTCTTAAATTAGAAAGTCTACTAAAATAAGAAAGTCAAACCAAGAATGTTAGATGCCAAATGTTTTCATGACACGTTTTCATCTCTTAAAAAATAATAGTTTATTCGATGTCTGGTACCTGATTTTCAATTGATCGAAGGTTCTATCAAAACCAACATTTCTATTCATCAAAGGTAGAGTAAGATCTGCGTAGATTATTCTACTCTCGCCGGATCCTATATACTTATGAAATTACATTGCGTATTTTGTTGTTGTTGTATGTTACCTAATTTGGGATCTCGACCAATTCAGATTTGTACCTATCGATTGTTTCGTATTGAGGGTTCAAACTCGAAACCTCTGATCAACAATACATTCAAACTTAGCCTCACCTTGCAAGTATTATATGCGCTCAAGTTTTGAGAGTGCACATCTAGACACCTCAATTCGTATTCATTATGTCAGTTGAACACTCTAACTAATTACAAACTGATCATCTAACTAGACATGACCTCTGAAATTTATATGTCACATCAATATCAGATGTCCACAAGACACATTGGTATGGAGGAATTGAAGTGTTTGGTTGCCGTGCTTAATTACTTGTCAGTTAAGATCAAATTTGAGTACGTATGTATAGATATGTGTGTATTATGCCTATCGTATAGTATAAAGTCAAAACTCACCCATGTGTTGTTTGGTTTCAAGAGTTAATTAATGTCACCGTTTTTTAGGTTTTAATTTGACTTGTGTTGAATTATAAGGTTTTTTCTTTATCTAACACCTTTATATTAATTAGTCAGCATCTTTTGGTTCCTCCCAAAAAAAAAAAAAGTTTCTTTATGAGACTGAGTTTGATGCATTAATTATGTGCATCTAATGTATACATTTATGTCCTAATTCAAGTCCATGACATAAAGACGAATCTACATTATTATGATTGAGAAATCATTTTCATTCGTTAACTTCGGAAAAATTCTAGTACATGTATACAAGTGTATAAACTTTGTAAAAGTCATTTGGGGGCATTGGTTTAGGTGCCTGCCCATGCAGTGGCGGAGCCAGACATTTTATGAAGGGTGTGCAAAATTTAAAGAAGCAACTAACAAAAATTTTTAGCGAGTAGGTTTACATTTATCTTGCTTAAGATAGTGATTTTACCATCGATCATGAATAATGTCATAATTTGTTTTCAACCAAATATAATTCATATATCTTTTTATCTTCAGTTTGGATTGCTTGTAGTTATAAAAGCACACCATAAATTATATAGATTGAAATAATGATTTTATAATGTATGAGTCAAAATTTCTATTAAACACATATCACACATTCTTTTTTAACATAACACGAATTTATCGATTTTTACTTAAATCTAAATTATTTTTATCATTGATTTTGCTACTTCTTAATTTAATGAATGTTAAATTTATTGTGCTTTGGTAAAGAATATGTGAATATCCTAATCAAAAGTGTCAAACTCCAGTTAGTTCTCTTGATTTGCCTATAAAATCATGGAAGAAATGATATATGGATAATTACACACAGGATAATGCTAAATGGCCAGAAAATTTGGCCAAAATTTGACCAGAAAATTTAAAATATCTAATATGAAAGTTTCAATTAAATTTAGTTATTAATAAATATTTATTTTGTCTTAATTTATGAGACATACGTTGTTTTTTAGTATGTCTCAAAATGAATGTTGTCTATAATTAGAAATAATTTAATTTTGAAATTATACTCTTATTTAATTTATATCAATCTTTTCTTTATAATGAAATAAATTATAACTACATAAATAATTAAATAATGTGATAACTGAAATAATAGCTAATAGTTCTAATATCTAATGAAGAAAAGAAAGTAATGAGTACAGGACCGGACCAACACCTTTGACCTTTGAGTCAATTGCACACCTTTTACCACTGAGCTAGAGGCTGTAACCATGTCAACATTGTGCAAATTTAAATATATAATAGATATTCAATAAATTTGACCTACGTATATCATATAATTTTTCGACAAAGGATGTTCACGTGCACAACCTTGATTGGTTGTGGCTCCGCCCCTGTGCCCGTGTGCTATGTAATTTGGTACGGCAGATATCAAAATCGAAATTTTAATATTATAATATTTGATAAAAAATAAATAAATATCAAAATATCAAATATCACGTCAAAGCAATTATCCTAATATTCTTCTAAATAATAATAATAATAATAATAATTTTATAGTCATAAAAATGTCACGTCAAATTCAAATGAAAAAAAACATTAATTAGGGCTGCAGAAAATATAGAAGCAAAGTCACACATATATATTATTGAGATGAAATAATTCACTCATGGTGTGAAATAGTAACATAGTAGGGCCATAAAATAAAGTCTAGGTCCTATTAATTGGACCTACAATATAATTTTATATGTCATTTTGTTACATATAGTACTTATATTAATTATAGGGATAAGGTATAAGTACCCCTACATAATGATCGAAATTTCAAAGACCCATATTGATTAAGCTAAGTTTCTATTAACCTTCCGAACTCATTTTTTTTTTTGTAATTTTGTACACCTTTTGACTTATGTGGCACGCTAAGTGACTCCACGCAGTTGAGGCGCGTGAGAGATATCCGTAAGCCAAAAAGATGTACAAAATTACAAAAAAAAATGGGTTCGGGGTTAATAGGACCTTAATTTAGTTAAGGTATATCTTTAAAATTTCGATCATAGTCTAGGGGTTCTTGTACCTTATCCTTATAATTATAAGAACAGACAATTCAAGACTTGGTCCCTCAACAAATTAAAAGTTTCTTAGGAGTTTTTGACAGATCACAGAACAGGACTAATTTTGTTAAATCAATACATTTGTGAACCCAGACTGATGCAATGTACTAACAAAACTAGGTTTATTTGTGTCACAATCTAAATTTATGATGTTCATTATCTATTTTGGGACGATATATTTTATAAATTCATCGTCCAATTGATCTATCTAAAATAAACAATAACTTTTGATAGGTCTAATTTTAATAAATACCACATGAAATGCTTGATCACCCGCATTTCTAATGCCTTAATTATTTTTTGTATGTATGTATAATAACTTATTGATGTTAACCCTCTTCTGGCCTATTCTAGCTAATCGAAAAATAAATTTTGAATATTTGTATGACTACATGCATCTAATAAGAGAAATAGAATTTTGAAAGTAAATTGTTTCTGCGTTTAGAAAAGTGACATCCTTTCTTAGGCAATTTTTTTAAAAAAAGTGTACCCTATAAAATGGAATATAAGGAGTATATGTTTTGTATCGATATATTATGTTCATATGAACCTGATATCACAATGTCGTATTCGCCTCTAATTGAAAAATAAATGTATATTTTTTAACGCAAATTATGATTTAAACAAAAAAAGGTTGTATGTATGTAATTTAAAATAAGCACCATACAATTAATTTAAATTGAAATATATTAGTCATAGAACATTCTATTATGTGAAATATCTCTAAGAATGTTGGTTGAACAGGATAAACCAAACTTAGCTCACCCTTCTCTTCCAATTCCCTTACCAAAATTACCAATATTGTGACACATATATTTCTTCATTATAATATGTATGTTGGTGACCTCATCAAGAAGGAAACAATTTCAATTAAAGAATAAAAAAAGAAAAAGAAAAAAAAACTCTTAAATTAGTTGACTTTCAAATTTTGGTTTCCCATCATGAGTTTTGTATTTTTTTGAGTTCAATTAATTTAAATTTATTTAGAGATAATATTTTTATTAAGAAAATTCAATATATATATAGCTAAAATATACAAAGAAAATAAATTAATGCAACATCTATTATATGTGAATAAAAATAATCGATAATATTTTCTTACAAAGAGAATTCAAATGAACGTCAATGTGCTACATGTTCGCCCTAGGTAAAGATGCCCCTTATAAAAAATAACACAGAATTTGAAGTTCATGAATTTCTATTATGATCTTGCAAGTTATTGTTATTATAATAATTGAATTCATAAGTCAATTTTTTATAAAAATTTAGTAGATTCATTAATAAATACAAGATTTGAGAAAAAGAACACTATTTTGTTCAATGCATAATTTTCTGCTATATCTATAGGCTTTGATTCTCACCACTCAAATACGAAACTTCTAATTAAAAAGAAGAGTTATTTATCACTCCAATACAACATTTTCTGTTGTATTTATTTATTAAAATTGACTTTCAAGCTTCACTAGACAATGATATCTAACTATTAACACTAGGTGTAATAATTATTTTGAATTACGTTTTTGTCAATCAAGTACAATATTTTATTTTTATTTTTGGTTTCTTATTTGGTGTTTGATATTCGCCATAGAGTTCAATTAATTCAATTTTGCGTCACGTAGGATCCATTCAGAGGAAAGCTTTTCCTATCAAAGATTTTTTCATATCCAAAATTCAAACCTGAGACTTCTAGTTAAAAAAGAAACAACCTCATCTACCACAACATATTCCGACGGTAAGTATAACATTTTTGATGATATCTAACTATTAAAATTGACTTTCAAGTTTTACTGGACCATGATATCTAACTATGAAAAATAGGTGTAGTAAGGACATATATCCAATAACTTGCGTGTACTTCATCCAACAAATTATATGTTATTTTGCAAAAATAAAATTAGAAAAATTAGAAAAAAATAAGATAACATTTTCTTTAAAGCCCCTCAATACTATATTAATATAACACATGCACCAAATTTATTTCTATATATATTGCTCTCTACTCTCTTGTGTTTTCTCATATTCTTCTAATTTCATACTCCAAATATTTTCAATTCATTTCTGATCATTATATTTTTCCAAAAACAAAAAAAAGCAATGGAGTTGACTAGTGTTCTCAATTTTCTTGAAAATAGAACCATTCTTGTTACTGGTGCTACTGGCTTCTTGGCAAAGAGTATACACATAAATCTCTTCTCTATTTCTTCCTTTTATTTTTCTCTAATCGATGTTCAATATCTGCATTGATTAATTTAGTTTCACGTTGATTAAGGTTCCATAAATGCTTTTTAACAGGAATTTCTTTTATATATATAGAATTCAAATTCAAGACTTTTGATTTAAAATAAAGGGATCATTTTCATTCCATCTTTTCTCTTCTTCGTTTTTTCATCCGGTGTTTGGTATCTGCATTAGGGTACCAATTAATCTAGATTAACTTCATGTAAGGCTCATTTAAGAATGCTCCTTAATAGGAATTTCTTTCGTACTTAAAACTCAAACTCGAGACATGTCCATCCCACCACGACCCCTAATTGTTTTTTTTTCTCTTTGTGTGTTTGCTATTATGGAATATTAGCTAATTAAATCCTATTTTAATTGTTTATTGTAGTTTTTGTGGAGAAGATTTTAAGGGTTCAACCAAATGTGAAGAAGCTTTATCTTCTTTTAAGAGCTGCAGATGACAAGTCAGCCATGCAACGTTTCAATACTGAGGTACATAAAATATTTTAATTTATGAATACGAGATATTTAGTGCATCGATCTGTTTTTTTCTTTATTATTTTTTTTGAAGAAAAGCTTTTAATGTTGAGTCTCCTATTTCCTTTACAGGCTCCATAATAAATTTTTTGAAGTATATAATCATTTCATGTAACAGATAACACACTTTCTTTATATAAATATGTCCTCGTCATGAGTTAAAGTACACGTGAAATTTCTTTTTGATAATATGTGGTCGTGAAATTCGAACGATGGAATTCTACATTGATGATATATTGAAATGTTTAATTATCTCATTTAAAAATTTAAATTATTAAAATGCATATTTTGGTTTATTTAATTATTATTTTTTATGGTACATACTACTTTCCTTTCCAAAGTACAATAATTTAGAAGAAGAAAAACAAAACTTAATAATGATCTTCAAGCAATAATGTGGTATGTAGGGAAAACATGTTATTTATCATAGTATATATAATTTTCAGAAATTTCACATTATGTCACTATCATCATTTGTATTTAATTTAATTTTCAATCAATGCATCCATGACATCAATTAATCCAATTCAGGAAGGTTATTTATGCAAATATTGCCTTTTTAGGTTATTATTTAGATTTTTTTTTCGCTATTTTTTTCCTAATAATGTACAAATATAATCCTTGAAACTAACTAAATATTAGATTTTCATCTAATATTATAAAATTTTAGATTGTAATCTAACGTTTTCTAATAGTACTTTACTAATTTTTATTTGCTACAAAAGGATTGGGTCTTTAAATTGTGATCTAAATAAATAAATAAAAAAACTAAATAATTAATTATAACACCTTATGTTTGACTAATCGAGAAAGAACAATTGTCATCATATCATTAACGCCACGCCAAATACCTGAAAGTTTTGATTAAAAACAAAGATTATTTATCTTTCTATCATAACCTGTACGGTAAAAATAGTTGTCAATCATATGTGCAATAACTATATTTTTTATTTTTTTTGGCTTCTAAATAGGTTGTGGGAAAGGACTTATTCAAAGTTTTAAGAGAAAAATGTGGACCAAATTTTACTACATTTGTGTCACAAAGGACCACAATTGTACCAGGTGACATAACTTGTGAGAATTTAGGTGTGAATGACACAAATTTGTTGGAACAAATGTGGAAGGAAGTGGATATTGTTGTTAATCTAGCTGCAACTACCAATTTTGATGAAAGGTATATATATATATATATAAATATTTTCTAAATATTAATTATTAATTTAATATTAAGTTTATTATTTTTCTAATTAACCAATATAACTCTATGTTTCTATATATGTAGATATGATGTGGCATTGGGACTTAATACATTTGGAGCTAGACATGTCTTAAACTTTGCCAAGAAGTGTAATAAATTAAAGGTTCTTCTTCATGTGTCAACTGGTTAGTGTACCTAACTTTTCAAATATTAAATTAAAAACTCTCTATTTATAAATAAAATAAAAATTATTTCGTTGTCTTCTATGTTGTTCTAACTCTCCAGGAATGTTGTCATGCCTGTCTTGAAACCTCCAAAAATTGTTTTTGAATAATTTGACACACATTAACAATATTCTTGAAGAGTTTGAACAACATAATTTGCTTCCATGCTTGTTACACTAGTTTCCCCTCCAATGTTTCCCAAATCAAATTGGTGAAAAATAAGCCATACATAATTTTGTAATGACACGTATTCATTAATTAATTATATATAATATATTTTTAACAATTTTTTTTATAAAACTTTCACAAGGAGTTCGGCATCTACTATATACACATTTTAAAAAAAGTTAACCATATATAGTGTCATTTTCTAGTGCTCTTCTAGCTATTTGTGTGTTTGGTCTAATTTCTAATCTTGTCTAAACTTGTTATCTTAAAAAATAAAAAAGGAAACATAATGGATAAAAAATCATATAATAAAATAAAAGTAAGTAATAATAATTTTATTATTTGTATTTTTTTCAGCATATGTATGTGGTGAAAAGGAAGGGTTGATGTTGGAAAAACCATATTATATGGGTGAAACCCTAAATGGGAC
>JAJOOR010027187.1:0-11376 GCA_036250505.1 Solanum acaule
TGCATAAAAAGGACATTTTGTTTAAAACCATGCTTCATGCCATTTTTGAACATTATCTTTGAAATAGTTGAAGAATGTAGCTCATAAGACAACCCATGCACAATTCATTAGAACATATAGGATATCATCAAAATTACAAGCGTAGTCTCCAACACCACATAATGCATACTCCAATTTTTACAAGGCATAATTCACATACATGAGTACATACCAATATCATATCAACATAATAGAACTATCCCATGAGCAACCCTAAGCTACACTTGTGCAATTCATAGATAGGATCCCATAATCCTACCTGCACTAAGTCTCACTTTCGGGCCACCATGATCATACATAACTGATGCTTATCGTGACCAACGACACTAACCTACAGTTCGTGTGTCTACGATCGTCAATAGTATAATAACCCAACTAAAGGTTGGGGTCGTGTCCCAAGGGAATAGTTTTGACAATTAATAGAAAAATAAAATTTAGTTCTAACTAGTCGTAGCTAAAGACATTATAGAGTAAAAACATAGTAAATTAAAGGGGGTGACACAAAAGTGTCAAATATTCATTTAGGGGTTTTGTCAGAATTAGTAAAAAAAAGTAAAAATAACAAGAAAATTAAGTATGGGTAAGAGTTCTTGGGGTGTGACCACAATACAAGTTGAGATAAGTAGTTGGGTACATGTTTTTGAAAGGAAATTTGTAAGATAACAGTGACTAGGCTAAGCTTTAAATGGAAATAAGTTCCCTCTCGGGCAACTTACCCCATTTCAAATGCGTTCCTCTCGGACAGCCATTTATTGCATGAAGACTAGCCTACGCCTTACCCCACTCATTCTCTTGAGCTGAGTGTTATGATATGAGACTAGGGCTCACCCTTTCGAGCTAACCTCATGTCGACTCACTCCTTAGGACATCAGTCTAGTAGTCTTGGTTTCGCGACCTCCCTCTCGGGCAAGCTGAAAACACATGGATGGCTTTGTATTTGCAACTACAAACCCTTTAGGTTAAAACACAACCACTAGGTGAAATCACTATTAAACTACATCTAACCCATCAACAAGCAAGACCCAACAATAATATCAACTCATATTTGCTAAATAACACCCCAAGAATGGGGTTTTTAGCCACACATCAATCAATAAAAAATACACCTAAAATGATAGTGAAATCAAATGGGTATAAGAAATTAAACCTTGATTTAAGCTAAGGAAGAAGAATGGAGAAGACCCACTTCAAAATTGGGGAAGTTGAAACCCTTCTTTCGTCAAGTTTCCCAAAAACCCTCTCCACTATTATTTAATCAATACGCAAAATACAAGATAACAAAGGTTTTTGGGTTGCCTCCCAAACAACGCCTTAGTTAACATCGTGGCACGACACAAGCCAAAGACTACTCTTCATCCTCGGAATCACCCATGGTGTAATTAGGTGAGTCTTCGACGAACGAAGGATAGTGACTCGTCATCAAATGGATGATTTGAGCATCCTGCAGCTGAATGGTCATGGAGTTCAAAGTAATTACTTCGTTTAGCATATCAATGTTGTCCTTCATGTCATTCAGTTTCTTATCAAGTTCATTAAGCTTTTGTTGGATGAGGGATGTGGCATCGTTACTTTGCATACCCTCATGGCTATTTCCCTTGTTGCATTCTCGAAAGGAGAAGTTCTTTTCCTTCTCCCTAGCTTGCTCTTCCAATCCCATCACCCGTTTGGATAGAACATCTACTTGCGCCACCAATTTATCCGATTCATATTTCTTTTGGGCTTCTTTATTGCTTTCAACGATTTTACCAAGTAGTGTTGCAACGATTTCATAGGGTTGGTTTAGCATTTCTCCTTCAAAAAGATGCTCAGCTATGCTTATATTTTTGGGCTCGAGACCCCGATAGAAGCAATCCTACAATGTCTTACCAGTCATTCCATGGGATGGGCATGTTTGCAAAATTGCTTTGAATCTCTGCCACAATTTCGGAATTATCTCCTCCTCTGCCTGTTTGAACTTTAGTAGGTTATCCCTGAAGTTCAATAGTTTCAGATGAGGGTGATCTCTGTGATATCCATAGTGCCCATCCATTTTTGTTTCTCTGCGTTGGTCTTCACCCAAGCAAAACAAAATTACAACTAAGATTAGTAAAGCTAAAACTAAGAAAATCCAAGAATTCCACTTAACTAAAAATTCCCAAATAACACCACTCCCTGGCAGCGGCACCATTGTGATGCTTATCGTGACCAATGACACTAACCTACTGTTCGAGCATCTACGAACGACAATAGTATAGTAACCCAACTAAAGGCTGGGTCATGTCCCAAGGGAGTGGTTTTGAGAATTAATAGTAAAATATAATTTAGTTCAACTATTCGTAGCTAAAGACATTAATGAGTAAAAGCATAGTAAATTAAAGGAGGTTACACAAAAGTGTCAAATATTAATTTCGGGGTTTTGTCACAATTAGTAAAAAAATAGCATAAACAACAAGAAAATGAAGTATGGGTAAGAGTTCTTGGGGTGTGACGGCAATACAAGTTGAGATAAGTAGTTGGGTACATACTTTTGAACGGAAATTTATAAAATAATAGTGACTAGGCTAAGATTTAAATGGAAATAAGTTCCCTCTCGGGCAACTTACCCCGTTTCAAATGCGTTCCTCTCGGACAATCATTTGCCGCATGAAGACCAGCCTATGCCTTACCCCACTCACTCTCTGGAGCTTAGTGTTAGGATATGAGACTAGGGCTCACCCTCTCAGGTAGAACCTCATGTTGACTAACTCCTTAGGCCATCAGTCTAGTAGTCTTGGTTTCGCGACCTCCCTCTCGGGCAAGCTGAAAACACATGGGTGGCTTTGTATTTCCAACTACAAACCCTTTAGGTTAAACCAAAACCACTAGGTGAAATAACCATTAAACTACATCTAACCCATTTGGAAGAAAGACCCAACAATAATATCAACTCATATTTGCTGAATCACACCCCAAGAATGGGGGTTTTTAGCCACACATCAAGATATAACAAAATACACCTAAAATGATAGTGAAATCAAATGGGTATAAGAAATTAAACCTTGATTTAAGAAAAGGAAGAAGAATGGAGAAGACCCACTTCCAAATTGGGGAAAATGAAACCCTTCTTTCTTCAAGACTCCCAAAAACCCTTTCCAAACTTGAGAGAAAATATTCAAAAATACTATTCTACTCTGGAAATTAAAATAAATGTTCCACTCCTTAAAATTAATATTAAGTTTAGTATTTATAGACTACAGAAAATAGTGTTGGCGGATGATTTGGTGAGGTTAGTCAGATCGCTGATTAACTCGGCGATTCGCTCTTGGGTGTAGTTCATCGCCGTCTTGCACTAGCCCTCAGCATTGTCGTGCTCTGTGTCATTGGGCGACATTGTACTGCTTCGCGGATCTATTTGCCGGAACACCGACTACACCTTTCATCGCCTTTTTGATCCTGCTCCTTCAGGACTTCGCGTACTAGAACAAAGGTTGGAGTGCGTCCCTTCTGCGAATTGCCAAGTGTGCTTGGCGATGCTTAGGCTTCAGCATCTTCATTCTTTTCAACCTTTTTGTTCCTTTTTGCGCTTAAGTGTCCATGCTTACACTAAAATTTCAAATACCTGAAACTTAAGAGTTTTCATCAGATATTTAGACAAAATAAGAATTCGAGAACACTATTTTTATGAAAATAAAGTCCTAAATGAGTCTAATTTGTGGACTCATCAACACCCTCAACTTAAACTTTTGCATGTCCTCAAGCAAACTCAAGTTCAGTCGTTCAAAAAGGGTGTCTCAAAAAGTGCTACAGAAGACTCAATCATAAACATACACAACTAGACTCAAATTACTTATGCAAAGATCAACTGTGTACTTAAAGATTCAAGTTGTGACACACCATTACCAAAGATTCTCATGCTCGCAATACTTGCTACTTGTGCAAGTGTAAGCTCAACAAAAAGTATCTAAATGCCCTCACATGAAGAATGATTCCATATTCACACACAGAGGCTAATCAATTTAAGATCAGGAATCAAATGCAGCACTTACACTCAAAAAGAGGAACACAATGCATATTTTCACCCATAGGTTTGCCCTTTTTTTCCTATCGACTTTCAATTCAGCTTGCTCAAGATTAAAAAGGTCTAATGCTTGTAATGGGGCTGAGTCTATAGGTATGGTCATTTAGGCTCAGTGATTCTTTCTTCCTCGTGACTTGTGGTGTTCTCAAAACATCCCGTTTTTACTTTTATCAATTCTTTTTCTAGTGCTTCTAAGTAACCTTTTTATTCACCTTCATGGAATGCTTGGGAACCCTATTTCCATCGTACTTTATTCCACTCATTTTTTACTTTTTTTCGAATTGGATTGAAAGGTTTTCCACTTTTATGCAATACCATGGGTTAGAGGGGTCTTTTTCTTGAACTTCTTGACTTCTCCTTTTCCTGTTCCCTACACCTGGCCTATGTTGCCTATTCTCTATACCACAACTCAAGAGGAGCACATGTAGTGGGTCAAGTAAGGTCTAGGGTTTATCAAGGTTCATCCAAAGAAGGGTAGGGGCTCAAAGGGTGTTCAAAAGAGTTTTACACACTCACGGGTAGGCCACAAAATAGGTGTATGTCAAATTTTGCTCACACTCTTTAAAGATCCTAAGATCATATCAAGAGGACACCTTTCTAAATCAATGAGACTAACAGGGCAATTTCTAGGTTTATTCATGCATGGTTCAAAGTAACCTAATCACACAAGGCATCGACACTTAAGTCAAACAAGACTACACACTTTCGCTATTGTGCAACGTCACTACAAGAGAATCAATTAAATAAATGGCTAGTCACAACGAGATGAAAAGAGTTCACATATTGCCTATATAACTTCATTTGGGCTCATCGTAACCGTACAATCATGTTCGTTCAATTGAGAGCACTATTTAAATCATCGGTATTGATCAAAACTGAGACTTAATTTTTTTGCAAAAGAACAACGACATTCATTTTACGATGGGTGGAAAAAATGTGCAAAAAATTAAAAAAAAATTGGATGGGTCAAAATCATTTTGCAATTAAACCCAAAAGAAAACCATCAGATCAAACAATCGCAAAACATTTTTTTTTTAAAAAACACAATTGAAAACAGATAACCCAAATTTACACCAAAACACAAGTATCTGAAACAAGCAAAACAAGGTGGGCCTCACCCCACCACAAATAAAAGAGTTTGTCCTCGAATGCAAATGACACAGAATTCGAGAGGCAAAAGATAGAAAGACAGAGAGAAAGGTCAAAAGGGGATCCTGGCTAAGTGGTCGCTCCATCTGTCTGGACATTAATGCTTTGGCATGCAAAAACCCATCCACTTGGCGAGGTTAGTCATACTGGGTAACTCATTCGACAGAACGTTGATTGTGGGTTATCCGCCAAAGTTTACAGAACCTATGTTATACGAGGGTCCCAATGGCAAATTCTATCATGGTCGCCAAAATGGTAGGCGATTCGCCAATGATTTCCAACACTCGCCCAGTTTTACAGACTCGTGATTTTGAAGATATCTTGAGTCAAATGGCTTAATAGAATTGATAGTTCGCTTCTTCAGCGATTCACAAACTGCAACTGTTACTCGCCATTCTGCACCTTTTGATCACCTTCCACACTTTAGTTTGTAAAACTAGCATACAATTATTTAATCAATAAGCAAAATAGAAGATAACAAAGGGTTTTGGGTTGCCTCACAAACAACACCTTAGTTAACGTCGTGGCACGACGCAAGCCAAAGACTACTCGTCGTCCTCGAAATCACCCATGGTGTAATTAAGTGAGTCTTCAACGAACGAACGATAGTAACTCATCATCAAATGGGTGATTTGAGCATCCTGCAGCTGAGTGGTCATGGAGTTTGAAGTAGTTACTTCGTTTAGCATATCAATGTTGTCCTTCATGTCATTTAGTTACTTATCAAGCTCATAATGTTTTTGTTGGATAAGGGATGTGTCATCGTTACTTTGCATACCCTCATGCCTCTTTCCCTATTTACACTCTCGAAAGGAGAAGTTCTTTTCCTTCTCCCTGGCTCTCTCTTCCAATCCCATCACCCGTTTGGATAGAACATCTACTTGCGCCACCAATTTATCCCATTCATATTTCTTTTGGGCTTCTTTGTTGCTTTCAACGATTTTATCAAGTAGTGTTGCAACGATTTCATGGGGTTGGTTTAGCATTCCTCCTTCAAAAAGATGCTCAGCTATGCTTATATTTTTGGGTTCGAGACCCCGTTAGAAGCAATCCAACAGTGTCTTACCAGTCATTCCATGGGATTGGCATGTTTGCAAAATTGCTTTGAATCTCTGCCACAATTCCGGAATTGTCTCCTCTTCTGCCTGTTTGAACATTAGTAGGTTATACCTGAGGTTCAATAGCTTCAGATGTGGGTGATCTGTGTGATATCCATAGTGCCCATCCATTTTTGTTTCTATGTGTTGGTCCTCACACAAACAAAACAAAACTACAACTAAGATTAGTAAAGCTAAAAGTAAGAAAATCCAAGAATTCTACTTAACAAAAAATTCCCGAATAACACCACTCCCCGGTAGCGGTGCCATTTTGATACTTTTCATGACCAACGACACTAACCTACGATTCGAGTTTGTACGATCGTCAATAGTATAGTAACCCAACTAAAGGTTAGGGACCTGTCCCAAGGGAGTGGTTTTGAGAATTAATAGAAAAATAAAATTTAGTTCTAACTATTCGTAGCTAAAGACATTAACGAGTAAAAACATAGTAAATTAAAAGGGTTTACACAAGTGTCACATATTAATTTGGGGGTTTTATCACAATTAGTAAAAAAACAGCAAAAATAACAAGAAAATGAAGTAGGGGTTAGAGTTCTTGGGGTGTGACCGCAATACAAGTTGAGATGAGTAGGTGGGTACATTCTTTTGAAAGGAAATTTGTAAGATAGTAGTGACTAGGCCAAGCTTTAAATGGAAATAAGTTCCCTCTTGGGCAACTTACCCAATTACAAATGCATTCCTCTCGGACACCCATTTACCCCATGAAGACTAGCCAACGCCTTACACGACTCACTCTCTTGAGCTGAGTGTTAGGATATGAGACTAGGGCTCACCCTTTCGGGTAGAACCACATGTCGACTCACTACTTAGGCCATCAATCTAGTGGTCTTGGTTTCGCGATCTCCCTCTCGGGCAAGCCGTAAACACATGGGTGGCTTTGTATTTGCAACTACAAACCCTTTAGGTTAAACCAAAACCACTAGGTGGAATAACCATTAAACTATATCTAACGCATCAGCAAGCAAGACCCAACAATAATATCAAATCATATTTGCTCAATCACACCCCAAGAATGGGGGTTTTTAGCCACACATCAAGAAATAACAAAATACACCTAAAATGATAGTGAAATCAAATGGGTATAAGAAATTAAACCTTGATTTAAGCAAAGGAAGAAGAATGGAGGAGACCCACTTCCAAATTGGGGAAGAAGAAACCCTTCTTTCTTCAAGTCTCCCAAAAACCCTCTCCAAACTTGAGAGAAAATATCCATAAAGTACTATTCTACTCTGGAAATTAAAATAAACGTTCGACTCCTTAAAATTAATAATAAATTTAGCGTTTAGAGACTTCAGAAAATAGTGTTGGCGGATCATTTGGTGATGTTAATCAGAATCGCTGATTAACTCGGCGATTCGCCCTTTATTGTAGTTCATCACCATCTTGCACTAGCCCTCAGTATCGTCGTGCTCTGTGTCATTGGGTGACAATGTACTCTTTCGTGGATCTATTCGCCGAAACGCCGACTGCTCCTTTCATCACCTTTTTTATCCTTCTCCTTCAGGACTTCGCGAACTAGAACAAAGGGTGGAGTGTGTCCCTTCTGCGAATTGCCAAGTGTGCTTGGCGATGCTCAAGCTTCAGCATCTTCGTTCTTTTCAGCCTTTTTGTTCCTTTTTTAGCCTAAGTTTCCATGCTTACACTAAAATTTCAAATATTTGAAACTTAAGAATTTTCATCAGATATTTAGACAAAATAAGCATTCGAGGACACTATTCTTATCAAAATAAAGCCCTAAATGATTCCAATTTGTGGACTCATCAACACCCCCAACTAAAACATTTGTTTGTCTTCAAGCAAACTCAAGTTCAGCAGTTCAGAAAAGGTGTCTCATAAAGTGCTACAGAAGACTCAATCATGAACATACACAACAAGACTCAAATTACTTATGCAAAGATCAACTGTGTACTTAAAGATTCAAGTTGTGACACACCATTACCAAAGATTCTCATGCTCGCAATACTTGCTACTTGTGCAAGTGTAAGCTCAACAAAAAGTATCTAAATGCCCTCACATGAAGAATGATTCCATATTCACACATAGAGGCTAATCATTTTAAGATCAGGAATCAAATGCAGCACTCACACTCAAAAAGAGGAACACAATGCATGTTTTCACCCATAGGTTTGCCCTTTTTTTCCAATCGACTTTCAATCCAACTTGCTCAAGATTAAAAAGGTCTAATGCTTGTAATGGGGCTGAGTCTACAGGTATGGTCATTTAGGCTCAGTGATTCTTTCTTCCTCGTGACTTGTGGTGTTCTCAAAACATCCCGTGTTTACTTCTATCAATTCTTTTTCTAGTGCTTCTAAGTAACCTTTTTATTCACCTTCCTGGAATGCTTGGCAACCCGATTTCCATCGTACTTTATTCCACTCATTTTTTACTTTTTTTGGAATTGAATTGAAGATTTTTCCACTTTCATGCAATACCATGGGTTAGAGGGGACGTTTTTTTGCACTTCTTTACTTCGCCTTTCCCTTTTCACCACACCTGGTGTAAGTTGGCTATTCACTATACCACAACTCAAGAGGAGCACAGGTAGTGGGTTAAGTAAGGTCTAGGGTTTATCAAGGTTCTTCCAAAGAAGGGTAAGGGCTCAAAGGGTGTTCAAAAGAGTTTCACACACTCACGGGTAGGCCACAAAAGAGGTGTATGTCAAATTTGGCTCACACTCTTTAAAGCTCCTAAGATCATATCAAGAGGACACCTTTCTAAATCAATGAGCCTAACAGGGCAATTTCTAGGTTTATTCATGCATGGTTCAAAGCAAGCTAATCACACAAGGCATCGACACTTAAGTCAAACAAGACTACACACTTTCGCTACTGTGGAACGGTCAATACAAGAGAATCAATTCAATAAATGGCTAGTGACAACGAGATGAAAAGAGTTCACATATTATCTATGCAACTTCATTTGGGCTCATCGTAGCCGTACATTCATGTTTGTTCAATTGAAAGCACTATTTAAATCATCAATATTGATTGAAATCGAGACTTAATTTTTTTGCAAAAGAACAACCACATTATTTCACGATGGGTGGCTAAACTGTGTGAAAAGTTCAAAATTTATTGTAAAGGTCAAAATCATTTTACAATTAAACCCAAAAGAGAGCAATAAGCTCAAACAATCGCAAAGCAGTTTTTTTTAATAAAACACAATTAAAAACAGATAACCAAAATGCACACCAAAACACAAGTATCTGAAACAAGTAAAACAAGGTGGGCCTCACCCCACCACAAATAAAAGTGTTTGTCCTCAAATGCAAATAACACAGAATTCGAGAGGCAAAAGAAAGAAAGACAGAGAGTAAGGTACAAAGGGGATCCTAGCAAAGTGGTTGCTCCATCTGTCTAGACATTAAAGCTTTGTCATGCAAAAACCCATCCACTTGGTGATGTTAGTCAAACTGGGTAACTCATTTGGCGGAACGCTGACTGTGGGTTATCCGCCGAAGTTTACAGAACCTCTGTTATACGAGGGACCCAACGGTGAATTCTATTGTGGTCGCCAAAATGGTCGGCTATTCGCCAATGATTTCCAACACACGCCGAGTTTTACAAACTCCTGATTTTGAAGATATCTTGAGTCAAATGGCTGAATAGAATTGATCGCCAGCTTCTTCAGTGATTCACAACCTGGAACTGTTGTTCGCCATTCTGCACCTTTTGATCACCTTCCACACTTTAGTTTGTAAAATAGCACACTATTATTTAATCAATACGGAAAATAGAAGATAACAAAGGGTTTTGGGTTGCCTCCCAAACAACACCTTAGTTAACGTCGTGGCACGACGCAAGCGAAAGACTACTCTTCATCCTCGAAATTACCCATGGTGTAATTAGGTGAGTCTTCGATGAACGAAGGATAGTGACTCGTCATCAAATGGGTGATTTAGGCATCCTGCAGCTGAATGGTCATGGAGTTTGAAGTAGTTACTTCGTTTAGCATATCAATGTTGTAATTCATGTCATTCAGTTTCTTATCATGCTCATCAGGTTTTTGTTGGATAAGGGATGTGGCATCATTACTTTGCATACCTTCATGCCTCTTTCCCTGTTTGCACTCTCAAAAGGAGAAGTTCTTTTCCTTCTCCCTGTCATGCTCTTCCAATCCCATCACCCGTTTGGATAGAACATCTACTTGCACCACCAATTTATCCCATTCATATTTCTTTTGGGCTTCTTTGTTGCTTTCAACGATTTTATCAACTAGTGTTGCAAAGATTTCATATGGTTGGTTTAGGATTCCTCCTTCAAAAAGATGCTCAGCTATGCTTATATTTTTTGGTTCGAGACCCCGTTAGAAGCAATCCAATAGTGTCTTACCAGTCATTCCATGGGATGGGCATGTTTGCAAAATTGCTTTGAATCTCTGCCACAATTTCGGAATTGTCTCCTCCTCTGCCTGTTTGAACGTTAGTAGGTTATCCCTGAGGTTCAATAGCTTCAGATGAGGGTGATTGTGACCGCAATACAAGTTGAGATAAGTAGTTGGGTACATGCTTTTGAAAGTAAATTTGTAAGATAATAGTGACTTGGCTAAGCTTTAAATGGAAATAAGTTCCTTCTCGGGTAACATACCCTGTTTCAAATGCGTTCCTCTCGAACACCCATTTGCCACAGGAAGACCAGCCTACGCCTTACCCCACTCACTCTCTCGAGTTGAGTGTTAGGATATGAGACTAGGGCTCACCCTCTCGGGTAGAACCTTATGTCGACTCACTCCTTAGGCCATCAGTCTAGTGGTCTTGGTTTCGCGACCTCACTCTCAGGCAAGCTGAAAACATATGGGTGACTTTGTATTTGCAACTACAAACCCTTTAGTTTAAACCACAACCACTAGGTGAAATCACCATTAAACTACATCTAACCCATCAACAAGCAAGATCCAACAATAATATCAACTCATATTTGCTAAATCACACCCCAAGAATGGGGGTTTTTAGCCACACATCAAGAAATAACAAAATACACCTAAAATGATAGTGAAATCAAATGGGTATAAGAAATTAAACCTTGATTTAAG
>JAJOOR010027190.1:0-11206 GCA_036250505.1 Solanum acaule
AGAAAATATCTTTTTGACTTTCACATTACACATACAGGGAAAGCAGTCAAGATTTTTCTCCTTTTTCCTTTTGTTATATTAGTGCTAAATCCTGCTCCCTATGCTACGTCAAAAATAATTTTTTGCGGCAATTATTTAGCAGCAATTAACATTTTTTGTATATGTCCTTAAAATTTTTAGTGATACTAGATCTAATGACACTTAATTAATGCTGATAAAGACTTTAACATTCTTTATTGATGTGTCTATTTATTATCGCTAAAAGTTGTTTTTGTTGTAGTTCTATCTAGTAAAATGCAAATATTCCATTCCCCTAATTGAATATATCTCAAGCCTTAGTCATTGAATTTTATACAAATGAAGTTGTTATTCTTTAACCATGACAAATATATTACTAGGGGATGAGGTGATCAAGGTTGGGGGTTACGTTGGTGAGGTGGGAGTCTGAATTAGTATTATATATATATATATATTCAATGAAGTTTTTAAAATATATATATGAGTTGAACCAGAGTTATTAGATTCGATTGGATGGATAACTCTTATTCTAGCTCCAATAGTATTATATTCTTGTTTAGAGTGTCATTTGTGAAATTTGATTTACTCATATTAAGGACCCGTTTGGTTATGCGATATGGAATCATGATATGATATCATAATATGAAATTATGAGATGAAATTGAAGTTTATTTATTTGGACATTCGATATGAAATTTTTGTGTTGCATATTTTCTCATAAACACAAGAATCTCATAAGTTGTAAAACTATTAAAATAACCCCAATTGTTTATTCATTCTTACCAAATAAACAAAAAAATTATAAAATTACATAATAAATTATTACAAAGCTATTTGTTCTCCACTTAAGTAACTGTTTCATCTAACTTTAATTGATCAAACTTTAATTCAATAAAAAATATTGCAGTGTACTAGTTTTTAATATGTTCCCCTACATAGTACGAACAATCTTCTCACGTTAAACTTGCATATCTCGATCATATGACCGAGAAGACGAACCAACATTGTTACTTTGAGTCATTTGTTGGTCAGTATCATTCGCAACTATATTTTCATGCTCATGTACCATAAATATTTCATAACTCCTTTGGTATTCTCACAAATAATTATGTAACACTGCACAAGCTATGACAATTTTCACTTGTATGTTAATATCATAATGGTTCATGTCTTGTTTCACTTGTGTGCAATTACACTTTTTTAGTGCATTAATTTCATACTAAAATCAAACATATTGGAAGTAGTGATTATCAAACATACGTCACCAATTTTGTCTTTTTTCATATTAAATTGTTTTAAACATTTTCATATGTAGTCGAAAGAGAAGTTTTTTTTTTTATTATGAAAAAACAAAAAAGTATTACTCCCTCCGTTCTTATTTATATTCACCAAATCAATTCCTACTTTATCATTTATATTCATCAAATTTAAAGTAATAATAAATTTATCAAATTTAAAGTAATAATAAATTTTGTGTTGGTGAGAATAATAATTTTAAAAAGTAATGATGTGACTATAAATTTTATTTACATATGAAATAAATGGTTAGTAAATACAAATGTGGGGTTGTTTTAACAAAATATAAACTTATGGATCAATTTTTGTATTTAAAAATCTCAAATCATGATATGAAATGCTCATATCATGATTTTTTGGAGAATATGGGATTCCATCTCATGATATGGAATCATGAGATGAAATCAACATGAAATCGCATGTCCAAACATTGATTCCATCTTACGATTTCATATCGTGATATGATATCGTATGGTCAAACACCTACTTACTCTCGCCTTGCATATCAGTAGTATTAGCCTGGTTTATGCTACTACATGTAATTTATTGTGCTTTAGCTATATATCAATTAATTTAATTGTGGTTACTATTCTTTTTCTTCGTATACTTTAGAATGTTTCTCTATTATTTGCGATTTTTCTTTTTTAAAAAAAAACTTATTTACTTCAAGAAAATATTTCCATAAATATTTATTTGAAAATATTTTTGTCCGTACCAACCATATGTCTATAAATGACATCAAGTTAGATTGCTAATCCTACAATAATGGAAGTGGAAATAGCATTCAGTGCATATAAATGTAAGTATCTCATTAATTAATATATGGACAAAATGCTGAAATAATTTTTTATTGTAAATATAGGACATAAGAAAACGACATATAACTAAAAATTTAAAGAGGAAAAAAGGGCAAAAATATATAAATGAACATGCAAAATGAGAAAAAAGGAAGGGATGTAGGGGCAGTGGGGATATAAGTATACTAAATCTTTGTAGATTCTTTTTATTAAAAAAATAAAAATTAAAGCAGAAATGAAAACATTAATAAACTAAATAAAGGTATTACTGAAAAGATGTTGGATTTTCAAGAATATTAAAAAAGTAAGCATAAAAAAATACCATTTGTTTTTTCATATATAAACTACTATAGATTTAATGGACAAATAAGACTTAAAAAGTAGAAATATGTGACTACTGTTTAGTCCACTTATGGAAAGAGATCTTTTTACATAATCCCAATTGATGAAATAAAGATATACTAATTAATTAGAAGCAAATCCAACTTAGTGGGTTTTCCTTTTTTGTCGCTTTAATATTTTTTTCTTCTTTACTAGTACTAGTAAATATTTCTTACAAAAATAACTTGAAGTGTGCATTATTTTTAAACAATAATAGTCTACATTATGCCCATTTTTTTTAATTTCTCATCCGATGTACTTCTATATTAGTGTTAATACTCTATCAATATTAAAAAGAGAGATTTATTTTGTCGCGAATATATAGAAAATTTATGTTATAAAATATGATTTTCTTAAAATTTAATTTTATCGTACATACGAGCTTACTAAGAAGATCCATAGTGGAAACAGATTCACATGCAATATTGTTTTCCACTATTTTTTCCTTTTCACCGATTCAATCAAAATATAAATGAGAATAGCCACTGAACATATTTTTTTGTGGATTTAATGAAAATTAAATAGAAATTTGCATTGGAAAATCTGACGTTAAAAATAAAAGAGTAAATTTTAGGTTTAGCAAACATAAAAATCATATTTGTATATTATAGCTATAGTTTGTATAATTGCGATCCATAACAAACTTTATGTTTTCGGTATACATATACATAAAAAAAAAAAATTTGGGTCTATTTGTATATTTCGGTATACAAATAGATCCTACATTTGTATATTTCGGTATACAAATGAGTCCTGCATTTGTATATTTCAGTATACAAATGGGATGACAAAAAACATGGAATGTTTGCTGCGAATTACAAATAAAAGAAACTATATATGACTATAACATTTAATTTGAATTAATAATTTGTTATTTCATACAATTTTTCCAAAATAAAATGCTCTCTAAATAAAAACGACTCTCCATACTTAACAAAGTTTAAACTAAAAACCTCTATCGGTTACATTTTGCCTAGTGCATTCACTGCGATAGTTACTTGATTGCTTTTGCTTCAGAATTAAATTGAAATTCCACCAAACAAGGTAAAAGAAAAAACACATACTCTATTAATTAGATTTTGAAAGTTAGGTCAAAATTAAAACTATGAATTAATTTGTGGGGCATTTTTCTCTTTTTACTGTTCTAAATGTTCGGACGGACGAATAATTAAATAGATTGAAGAAAGGAACTAACGAGTGAATTATTTAAATATTTGCGAAAGGACATCCTTTTTTCCAAAAATTATTACTAGCATTATCTTCGAACTTTATAACCTGAACATGAGAATATAATGGACATACTATTAAAAAAATACTATGTTTTCACTGGAATTTCTCATTGAAAATTGTCTAATAGTTATTTCATAAAAAAAATTAATTGAGTGGGTAAGAAAAGAAAAAATGATACAATAATATTTTCATACGAAAAAATTAGGAAGCCTCTAAATATTTCGGTGAGAATTTATTCATAATTTTTTTCAATCAGTTGATTTGGTAAGAAATTAAAAAAAAAATCATATTCCATGATATCATTTTTTAATCTGCAATAAAAAAAATAATCTTTATTTCTAATAGCGACACGTCTTTATCTTAATTATTTAACAGTTGTTTGTCTAATAGTGACACATCTTTTCTTAATTATAAATAACATAGATATGTTGTAAAGGCACAAAACAAGTTGACAAAAAATCATTGTGGAAAAATTGTGTCTTGTTATTTGATCACAAAAAAATATGGCTACAGCTATGATATAAAATTGGCTGTCTTATACTTCAGTATTTAGTGTATAAAGTCGTATCAATTTGAAACAAAAAAGTTCTCGTGATTTATCTTTTATGGTATATTTACAAGTGGATTCAAAAGTTGCCCCTTTTATTAATTTATAAATATTAATTTAACAGTTTTTGGTTGGACAACAGTATACTTGTGAAGTCCATCACTGATTCCCACCATGAAAAAAAAAAGTGAATTACAAGAGTTTCGATTAAATTTGAATCTCGCATTGTATGATTTATTTGAGTATGACGCTCTCAATAAAATTTTCTTCATATTTAGGACTCAAAAATTACTCGTGGAGCAATACCACCACTACATTACAATCCATATTGGTTAGTCGTTCAATAATTACTCTCACGCTCAAGCAAGAATATTTTTTTTATAACTAACATATAGATAATTAAGCAACATATTCCTTCAACATTAAACATTCTAATGAAAAAGTAATCCCAACCTTAAATACTCAATTTAGAATAACATATTCTCAACTAGTGTGTACACAATTATGTGTAGCATAATCAATTAAAACTGAATTATCCCATTCATGTTCATCATTAGATGAAGATCAGATAATAGCGAATCACATTAAAATTATATTTACAAGAAAACTAAGCATATATAATTTACAGAGAGAAGTATTGAAAATACTCCCGAATTATTAGTTTCGTCGTCAAACTATTGACAATCTTAAAAATATCATTCTACTTAACTAACTAAATTTAGATTGAACACTATTTTTTTTATTTTCCACTCGATATTTGAAATCTAAGTTGACGCCTAAAGAAGAAAAAAGATAATGTGAACATCTTTTTATGCAAATATATTGGAAAGAATATCTTAAAGACTTTTGATTACTTTTTTTACGTGTGTAAACTGTGTAGTAGTTGGCTGTTGCAGGAACCTACCCTTTTTCCCACCATTCATTCTTCCAACTTTACAATCAACCTACGTATATATTTACGCAAGCAGACCAATAAGAATCGTGATAGAATGGTAAGTGACATTATTTTAAACCAAAAAATCTTGAATTTTGAGTCTCTTCGAGTATGAAATCGCTTTTGTTAGGAACGCTTTACCCTCCAATGTGGAATTTTCTATCACTCCAATGTGGATACCGAACACCAGGTGGAAAACAAAACAAAAATATAAGTAAAGCTAGCCTTTGAGATACGAGTTCAATCAAATACAGTAACTTTAATTAAAATTTATATTTATCTCAATCAACTTAATAGAGTAGAACTTCTCATTCATAAATTTCACATTTTTATTAATATATATTTATTTATAAAAAATAAATATAAAAATACTCCCTCTATCCAACAATAGTTATCTACTATTGACTTGACACACCCCTTAAAAAACTATAAATAAAAGGGTAATTTTTACTCTATAACCCTTTGAATTTAATAAATAAAATGTCTTGAAAAATGTAATAGGGAAATGACTATAATTAATGATAAGGATAAATTAGGAACTAGGGGTCATTTGGTATGAAGGATAACTTAAAATAATCCTGGGATTAAATTAGAGTGCCACTTAATTTGTTGTTTGGTTGGCAAGTCCGGGATAACTTATCTCGGAATTAATAATTAGTACCGAGTTATCCCTTCCCATGGGTGGTATAGTAATCCCGGGATAACTTATCTAGGGATAAAATGACTAAATGACAAAAATGTTCCTTTAAACACTTTTTATACATTACTTTTCACATCCATGAAGGGTATTTTTATAAACTTATATGTTGTTCTTAAGATTTATTATTTTGAATACAACAAACCAAACACTCAATAAAAAATAATCTTAGCATAACTTATCTCATCGTAACTTATCCTATCATAACTTGAATTCAAACTAAACGACTCCTAAATGTAAAATTATCCATGAATTTCATAAAGTGGATAATTATTATTGGACATCTATTTTTAGCACAGTAGACAAGTATTATTGAACAAAGAGAGTAAGATTTATCAGTGTTGCATTTTAACATATTTTGATATCTTATTATAAACTATGATTTTCTTATTAAAACAGAATATATAAGAATCAGGAAAGTTTTAATAACTACCTTCCATATTTATGAAAGAAGTATAATTTTTTTAAATAAAATTAAATTTCAAATTATGATTTCAGGGAAGCAAGGGTCAACGCTTCACAAGATGCCACGTAATCTGGGCCCACAAATTTAGCTATGGTATATGTAGATTGTCGCGTGCTTTATCTGCATCATGATTTCATGTTGTCTTGCGTGGAATGCACTCTCCCTTTGATTGATTGATTTGAGCGGCAATTCCACTTGTGAAATCACCATTTACTTCTTAGTCGCAAATTGCAATTTATGTGAAAGTGTTTGAATCGAACATGAAATGTGAAATAAATTGTAAATATTTATTTGAATTTCATGTAAATAACAATGTCCGAAAAGTGTTAATTTGAGATGAATTTGAACTCTATATTTTTTATGTGATATTAATTGATTTTACACGATATTAAATTTTCTTAAAATTTGTGGTCTAAGTAGATTATTAGATATTTTGGCTGAAAAATTATTTTATTACGGATAAAAAAAGTGAAATTTTAAAATTAAATTATTTTAAATTATAGTATGATGATATTTGTTTAGACAACCTAAAAAGGAAATAGTGTCATATAATGTACTCCCTCCGTCCCTTTTTAGTTGTCCACTTTAGAAATGACACACAGATTAAGGCAACAATGATTAGCACAGTGAAGTTGCAATTTTACCCTTATGACAACTTTTCACTTCAAAATTACAACCACTTCTTTGAATTCAAGTGAAATAAATTGAAGTGTAAATAAGGGTATAATAGGAAAAAAATTGTTGTCCTTTCTTGGTTTGTCAAAATGGATAACTAAAAAAGGAAATATGGACAACTAAATAGGGACGGAGGAAGTAATAGGTTTGTGTTGTCCTCACAAACCATGTCCCAATTACTGTCTACTATTAAGCTGAAAAGGGTAGTTAATACATCATGTCTATCATGAAATTAATATAATTCTTTGCTTTTCCACAACTTATTCTGCTTAATTAAGATACTTTGTACCTCTAACATAATTTCTTAATTCCTTGCTTTTCCAAAACCTTTCTATATTTAGTTATGAATTAGTTTAATTTCAACTGCCCCATAGAATAGGAGTTTTTCAAAAAATAAAAAATTCTAAGATAAATTTAGGAAAGTTCCAAAAAAAATTTCTTGTATTTGCTAAAAAAATAAATTAATGGTGGAATTAAAAACTCTAATAAATTGATTCAAGAAAATGTTAAACATGTCATAGTTGGAAATCAAACCTATAACTTGAAATAATTTAAATTACATTCAATACTACTCGACAAGTTTCCATTATGTAAAAGAATTTCAACAATTTATTTCATACACAAAATCATTTGTACTTATATGCTCAATGTTGTTTTCTGATAAAGAAATGATGTTATATATGTTATACTAAAAAGAATTTAAAGATTTTTTTAAAATTTTACGTACAGATAGTATAAAAATTGTCTACCAACCAATCAAAATCTTATTCGACAATCGATATTTATATTATAGTCTGACTAATTAAATTAACAGATTGAATTATTCTAGAGACAACACTCATAGTAAAAACTCTTGCATGCTCAAACATCAAGCCCCAAAAATTCTACTTTAACTAAAAGCGTAAAAATCTCAACTATCTCACTACAATTAATCATGTTAGTACAACATAGATTAGGATGGAGGATCAATATATTTTCAGCGTAAAAATCTCAATCATGTCATCACAACTTGTTATCTTAGTAGTCACTACAACTTTGACATGTTAGTACAACGTAAACTAGGAAGTAGAATCAATATATTTTAAACGTAAAATTTTTAATCATGTCATCATAATTTGGAATCTCAACCATGTCACCGCAACTTGGCAGGTTAGTACAACATAAATTGGGATGGAGAACCAATATATTTTCTTCCTTAAAAGAATGAACCTACCCTCTCCTCTTCGGTATTTCCTTTTTTATGCTTTTGCAATTAATTAATGCCAACTTCTATCTATTCCCATACTCCTCACTCTCTTCCCTTCTTCTCCTTTTTTCTCTTCTATTCAACAAAAAAGACATAACTCACATTCTTGATCCCAGCTATCACTAAACCAAGTTGAAGGTACCATTTTTAACCAACCCCCTCTTTGTATATCTCTTTCATTTTGCTTTTCCAACAATAAAAATCTCATCTTTTTCAAGAAAATTCCAAGTTTTTGCCTTCTTTTTCTCAATTTTCTGTGTAGAGTTCAGAAATGAAACCCCATTTCATGGTCTTGGTTAATTCTGCAACTTGGGTTTTAATGCCATGAAAAAAGGGGTTTGATTTTTTTTGCCCCCTTTCTTGAATTTTGATTTTTTTTTTTTTTTGCTGTTTATTCTTTTCTAAGTTATAATGCTTTGATCTGATGTTGTTTTGCTTTTGGGGTTACGTAAAAAACGATTCTTGTGTCGACAAAATCTACCACTTTGTTAGCACTCTTTTGCTTTATCTGTCTGCTCCACTAAGTAGTGCAAAGATTCAAATTTTATCAGACTGTTTTTCCTCTATCTTTGGTTTTACCTTTTTTTGTAACTTTGATTATCCTCTGGAAAAGACTGAAATTTTGACATTTGAGGTGAAAGGTTGAATCTTTTTGACATTTGTGTGCAGTAACTTTTCCTTTTCAGGTTACTTTTTTTCAAATCTTTATAGTTTTCTTTTGGTGTTTATGCTATAAATCTAACCATAAAATCTTTACCTATAAGATCTATAAGAAATACTAAGATTTTTTGGAACTTGGATTCTGATAAATCTTTGCCTTCTCTGTTTTGGAAATGGAGAATTTTGTGGATAAGTTTTGATTTTTGTGAACATGGTGACAGATTAAAGAATTTGAATAACTGTTGGTGCTCTACCTAGTTTCCTGTTTTTGTGTTTTTTTAAAAATGTTTTCCAGAATATTCTGTTTTTCTGTCTACTTAGCTTAATTGTTTAATTAAAGATTAAGGGTGCATAAAATCTCTCAAATTTGATTTGTATAATTGAGATTCCCATTGGATGATGAAAGCTTAAGACAGCATAATATTTATATTATATTCATCAATCACATGCTAATCTATTAATATGTGTGTTGGTTAGTTAGTCTAGTTTCAATTTTTGTAGGCATATCCATCTTGTTATGTAGTATTAATAAACTATTAGTATATTAATTGATCTCTTCTTGTGTTGTTTACTTGTTTAGTGACAATATTTTGACCAAGATAAAAGTGAATAGCGTTGGATGCTTGTGAGTTCTACAGTTTTTTTGCTTAGTTGACATTCAGTCTGATCCAGTTTCATTGGGAGGAAGAACATTTCTTTACTTGTGGATCAGATGGTCTTTTTGTGTGTCTGAGAAAATGGGGGGTTGTGTTTCTACCAGCAATCATAGTACTTGTAGTAGCAGGAGCAACGGAGAACGAGTTTCCCCTGAATGTTTGGGGATAAGTATGTTTAGTCGAAAGAGGATTAGAAAAACTTTTTCTGATCCTGTTACTACATTGCAACATTTGACTTCGATACCTAATCGGATATTCAAAAATGGAAAGAGCAGGACTTCTTGCATATTCACTCAACAGGGTCGTAAAGGCATAAACCAGGATGCCATGGTTGTCTGGGAAGTAAGTACTGCTCGCTTGTCTAGAAACACTGTTGTCTGTTTGGAGTGTGATATGTTTAATTTTATGTATCTGTGTGCAGGATTTCATGGCTGAAGATGTGACCTTTTGTGGGGTATTTGATGGTCATGGTCCACATGGCCATCTTGTTGCACGCAAAGTAAGGGATGCGCTGCCCTTGAAGCTAGCGTCATTTTTGCAATCATTTGACTCAAAGCACAATGGTTCTACTGCAAATTGCTGCAGTGTTAATAAAAAATTGGATGTGGTGGATCCTGATAGGGATGGAGGGATGGAGGATAAAGTGGACTACTTGTGGAGGGAAGCTTTCCTTAAATCATACAAGGCCATGGATAAAGAACTAAGGTCCCATCCTAATTTAGATTGCTTTTGTAGTGGAAGCACTGCCATTACTTTAGTGAAACAGGTAGTCAGTTGCATTTGGTTATGATAGTCCTAATGCAATTTCTTTCATTCCCTTTTCGTCTAAGCTTATTATTAATATTTTGTGTCACAGGGTTCAAATCTTTTTATGGGCTACATTGGTGATTCTCGGGCAATCATGGCATCAAAAGACAGTAATGATTCAATGGTAGCAGTTCAATTGACTGTTGATCTCAAGCCTGACTTACCTAGTATGTCTATAGTAGCTAATCTTTCATATTATATGATCTCTTTCTGGAATGTCTTTGCTGATATTGTGTTTTGTGTTGCCAGAGGAAGCTGAGAGGATAAAACGATGTAAAGGTCGGGTTTTTGCTTTGCAAGATGAGCCTGAGGTGCAGAGAGTGTGGCTGCCATTTGATGATGCCCCTGGTTTAGCAATGGCGCGGGCATTTGGGGATTTCTGCTTGAAGGAATATGGGGTGATTTCTGTTCCAGAATTTTCTCACCGTATTCTTACCGATAGGGACAAGTTCATTGTTCTAGCTTCTGATGGGGTATGTATCCCTCTTGAAATATTTGAATATTTTGCTAATTTAGTTATCAATTTGTTGAAGTAGTTGAATCCAAAGTGAAATTAAGCATGCCATGTTGTCCATTATGATTTTGACAACCTTTGTGATCTTGGATTTTTTGTTTTGTTTTGGATGGGGTCACATGTAATGATCTGGAGAAAAGGGGTATCTATGAAAATTATTATGAAGTTGATAATTCAATCTTCTTTTTCATTTACTAATACAAGAATAAATAGAAAGATCATGCAGCACGTATGATCTAGCCTATTGAACTTCCATCATCAGCTAAGAATTCAAAGTTTAAG